>CAUYPO010008875.1:0-13173 GCA_963574435.1 Cheirogaleus major
CATCAATATCTGGAATAGATCTGAGATACCAGAGATGAAACCATCAGTATACAGCAACCTAATTTTTGATAAAGCAGACAAAAATATACAATGGGGAAAAGATTCTCTCTTCAATAAATGGTGCTGGGAAAACTGGTTAGCTACATGCAGAAGAACGAATCAGGATCCCCACCTCTCACCTCTCACAAAAACTCACTCAATATGGCTAACAGACTTAAACCTAAGGCATGAAACCTTAAGAATCCTAGAAGAAGATGTGGGCAAAACCCTATCAGATATTGGTATAGGCAAAGAATTTCTGGGGAAGACTCCCAAGGCAATCACTGCTGCATCAAAAATAAACACATGGGATCTGATCAAATTAATAAGTTTCTGCACAGCTAAGGAAACTATCATTAGAGCAAATAGATAACCCACAGAGTGGGAGAAAATATTTGCCCTCTACACTTCTGATAAAGGCCTAATAACAGAATTTGATTTTAAAGGATGAGCACATTAGTTACCAAAGTCAATTTTTTTCCATTGTTTGCTTGCCTTCTTTGGATAATGGCCAAATGAAGTGATATTTAGAGTTGCTTCAGGTATTTTGAGACAATGAGAGAAAGTCTAGGGAAGCATGGAGGTGTCAAACTAGAGGCGAGAGATCACGGGAGACCTGATCTAACCTATCAGGTGACAGGAGATGGGTGCTTCTAGCTAACAAGCACTGCAGAGCCATAGAGCAAGAGTAGCTGCAGATGTTTCCAAAGCATGGTTCTAAAAATTCTACCTGTGCTGTAAGACCCAGACACTAGGTGAGTTGTACCTGCTAGGGGCTTGATGTTAGGAACTCATCTCTTTTGGCGAAGGACCCTAGTGTATGAGGATCTGTCCATTCTATTTGGGCTTGATGCTGGAAATACCATCCATGCTATGGGACTCTGACATAAGAGGAGATTGATTCTGGAAATTCAGTGCTTGCTACTGGACTTTGATGTAACAGAAACTGCATATGTCCTAGAAGTTTGGTGCTGGAAATAAAACCTGTGATTTAGGACCCTGGTGCAGGAAGAGCTGCATACACTGCAGAAGCCTGGTGCTGAATAAGTTGCCCATGCTGCAGTTTCTGGGAACTGGAGCTGCTTTATATGTTGCAACTTCTCTGTGGTAGAAGCTAACTGCACAGTAGGAGACCCATGCTGGAGAACACAAGAACTAGGGAGCAAGATCCTGTCTTTGTTTGATGTCTACCTTTTGCTGACAAAGTGTAATGTCATACCATATGGAAAATGGAAAATATTTAAATTTCCCAGATCTGTTTTCACAGAGAAGTAATGAAGGATGAAGTTAACATGAAAGGCAAAAAATTGAAAACAGACATACCAGTTGAGAACAACTAAAATAGAATAAAATTAAAATAGTATTTATAAAAAATAAAACATTTCAGAGAGAAATTTGATGTATCTTGTGAAAGTCCTTTTACTTATAAGTTTCAAATATTTTTGAGACAAATTTTAAAAGATGTAAATAGTGAAATACAGTATACTGGTGGATTGGAACAGATAATATTTTTATGATATAAGTTCTTTCCCAATTGACCTATAAACTCAATGCAATCATACCCAAAATTGTAATAGAATTTTGTAGAAGTTGTCAAACTAACTATAGTATTTATAAGGAAATATAAATGACCTAGGATAGCAAAACTATGTTGAAAAAAGAGGGAAAAAAGCACCAGGATTTATACCACCAGGGTTCATGATTTTGTAGAAATTTACAATAATTAATGTAGTGCGGTGTTGGAGAAGAATAGACAAATAGGTCTATGGAGCTAAAAAGAGAGTCCAGAAGAAGAAAATAATATTCTTTTCCCAAAATAATGTTAGAACAACTGGATATCCACATAAATAAACAAAAATAGAAACAAATTATCATGCTATAGACACGATTATTTATTTTCTTTTTGTTCTTATTTTCTTTTTTCATCTTTATTTCTGCAGGATATAGAGACACAAATTAACTTGAAAAGGATGATAGACCTAAACATAAAAAATAAAATGCTAAGATTTTTAGGAAAAAACATAGGAAAACAAAATTTACAAATGATATAGGCAAGGATTTTTCAGACGGGAATAAATAATAAACAAGCAAACTAATAAAAAAATTCTAAAATTAGATTTTATCAAAATTATTTTTTAAGACACTGTTAAGTAAAAGCAATGGCAAGCCACAGACAGGAATAAAATGAATTGTAATACACATACTAGGAATTTTATTTAGAATATAAAAAGAGTTCTTAAAACTCGATAATAAGGCCTAAGAACCTGGTAAGATGCCAAGATATCTGAACTTTTAAAAATAAATTTTAATATATGTATACAATGCAATCCTACTCTATAATAAAAAAGGAGAAATAGCTGATATACTCAAAAGAATAGGTCAATTTCAGAAACATTATGTTGAATGACATAAGGCAAACTTCATTTGTATGAAATTCTAAAAGATCCAAACTGGAGAAAAGAATAAAAACCAGGTAAGTTATTGCCTAGTGCATAGGGTGGGGTTGTCTGACTTCCTTTGGCAGGTGGAAACTTTTTGGGGAAAGGTTTATATTTTCCAAAACCGATTGAATTATTCATTTAAAATGGGGTGCAGCTATAACAACAACAACAAAAAGAAAAACATTTCACTTGTCTCATGAATAAAATCCCTGGATTCTTCAAAATTTCTTTCTGCATTAATTGTTCAGTCCAGTCATCAATATGGAATGGACTATGTTTATCCTGTATCAGAGAATAAGCGTTGTATAGTAACACATAATTTATTTATTTTTTATTTTTAGAGCTTTCTTTGTCTCAGTCAGGATTTACTGTAAGTTCTAGATATCAAATATGAACATCAGTTATTTTAGGAAAGGACAGCAAAGATAAAAAAGAAATGATGATCTAATGAATTTATTTTTTTATTTCAAAATATTATAGGAGTACAAACATTTTGGTTACATGAGTTGCTTTTGTACAGTTTGAGTCAAAGTTGTAAGTGTGTCCATCACCCAGATAGTGTGCATTATACCCGTTAGGTGTGAATTTACCCAACACCTCCCTTCCCCTCCCACATGCTTGATTTCCATTGAATTTTACTACCATATGTACACATGAATGCTGATCTATTGTTCTAATTTAGTAGTGAGTACATGTGGTTTTTTTTTTTCCATTCTTGTGATACTTCACTTTAAAGGGATGGTCTTCAGTTCCATCCAGGTTGTTACAAAAGGTAGATATTAATTTTTAATTTTCTACTGGTAGAAAAAGAAAAGAAACCCCTAAGTATACTCTGGTGTAGTACATGATCAAAAATAAATTTAATAACAAATGGTATGGCTTCTGTGTTATTTCTGAGAATATTAAAATGGGTAGTAAAAATATATTTTAGAATAACTTTAACACAAATCCTTAGAATAAAATGTTCTTATAATTAAAGAGGTAAATGCTAAAAACCTGAGACAATTATTCACAAAAACTCATTTTTAGTAACATAAAAATGTTTGACTAAGGAATATATTTAAACATATTTTTTAAAGCTTGATTTGTCAATGCATAAATATATTATTAAAACCAGTGTTAACTGCTATGTGTTTTGAAGTTAACTTACCTATGGTCAGTTTAATCCTGAAGAATTATAATTACACAGATTGACACAATTGAAAGGTAATATATTTCAGAAAACTAAGTATAGCAGAAAAATCAGGTGATTAAAATTATCCACTTTATTAAAATCATGGATGATTCATAGTCAATTAACCTTTTCAAACTAAATGATATGATCCAAAGATAGATGATGACAAGCAAAATGATAATCATAAACTTTTAGGTTTTTACTAGAAGTCTCTTTGATGAATATGTAAAAACATAGAACTAGTTTAGATGTGCTCTTGTTTGAAGGCATACTGATTTTCTCACACATGGTGAAAGTCATAACCTAATGCTTCTATCCATCGTCCACATTTTATTAATAAGGAAAGTAAGAAAGTCTTAAGAGATGGGAGTGACAAGGTCCTCTGAAATTACTTCATTCCAATTACATGATTCCATTCTGAACAAGTGGAAGGAACATGGTGGATAATGGAGTGTTTAATACTTCAGGTATGAGGTGAAGATAAGTGAATCAAAAAATGAATTTAATATAATTCCATTTCCTTGTTTATTTAAGATTGAGAGGGAAAGAAATTTATGTATAGTTGTCCCATGTCAGATGAGAAATGACCAATGATAAATGACAAATGTCATATGTCAGATGAGAAATGGAATCAGAGAAGACAGAAAAGTATCAAGAGTTAATAGTTATTGTGTGCCTTCCATTTTACATATAATGATCAAAGCTTTGTCAGATTTTTAATATTTTCTGTTCTATAGGTTCAAGATCATAAAACTTGAAAATTTGAGTCAATATTTAAAATTAATTTCCTTTAATTTAATTAATTAATTTAATTTAATAAAAGAATACAAATCTCTCTTTACTAAAGATAATCACCTTGTAATTAATTGAACATTCTTTCTATCTCCCATAATTCAGTTGTTTTTCTGAGTAGAAAGAAAAAATATCTAACAGAAGAGACAAGGAATATTGAGATTCCTACCAAAGGAACTAGTTACCTTGGTGGCATGGAGTTTAAAGTATATAGGCAAATGATTTTTAACTTCTTGCCTCCATCTCTCAGGTGGGAGATAAAGGTTGCTTCCGCCAGAGAATGATACTGACTCTCCACAGTCAATTTCTTGAATGGACATGATCTGATCATTAAAAACTTAAAATCTCATATGTTGGCCTTCTTCCATTGAATTTCTCATAATAGGAGCATGAGTTGGTAAGAAGCAATTTGCTTTCTCTTCTAATGATCTTAATTCTTATGTGTGCTGAGGTCTCATGAGAAAGAGGGTAGTTGAATAATCAATAACACATCTCTGTATGTCTTTGATAAAACTAGAAAGGGAATAAAAATAATATTCCTGAGAAGTAAGGATTTTAGGATTTTCGACCATCTACTTTTTTAAAATATTTTATTTCTCATAAAGTTTTTAAATTTTTTAAGCTAATACTCCTCTTAACTAGAAAATGAACTAGTTACAGAGGAATGAAGAAAAGAGGTCACTAATGCAATAACAGTTTGTAAATGGAGAAAGTGGACATGGAGCATTTCAAACTGGCATTTGAAACTATCTAATGCAAAAAGTCTTGTATTTTCAATTACAAAGCAGTTGAAACTATAAAGTGTATCAAATAATGAAGGTGATGCTAGCCTGAATGGAACTGTCCTCTTTACAGAGCAGTGTTAGAAAAGATTTCAAAGAGAAAGTGAATTGCACTCATTCTTCTAATTTTATGAAAATTGGATTAAACAGAGAATAAAATCCTTATTTATAAAACCTTAGAAAAATATCAAACACTTTGAGCTACATTTAAAAAGAAATTTGCAAAGCCCCATATCAGGAAAAGTTAGATACCCTCCTTAAAAACACCAGAATAGATTTGAACAAATGGATAAGCAATAATACATAATGCCATATTAAAATTATGTCAGCTCTCCCTCAGTTTTTATACATTTAATGTGATCCTAATAAAAATACTGTCAAGCTTCATTTTCTGGAACGAGAAAAGCTGATATTAAGAATGTTTTAAGGAATAATAAAAATAAAAAATAGCTAGAATACTCCTGAAAATGAAGAACTAGGAGGGAAAAATTGTGCTATTATAAAAATTAAAAAAAAAAAAAAGTGTTACCTGGCACATCAATTTGCAGGTGGCTTATTGGGATAAAATAGAAAGATTAGAAATAGGCACAATCATATATGAAATTTAGTGTGTGAAAAGATTTTTTTAAGGAATTTGTTAAAAAATGGAGTAAGCTCAATTTTAGAAATTCTAAACTAAGTATTATACATCTATGATTTCTCTCAGAGGGCACATGACTTAGTATATGTTGAATCACTTTCTGTAGGTGTTCTGCAGTTAAAACAGGAAATCCATATATCTGGTCATACCTCATTTTGGTGTTTTTTGCAGCAGAATAATTTCAACAAAAAATACAGGCATTTTGACAACTGCTATATTTCATATTTTACCTATACCAAAATCCCTCTTTGTTTCCTAAAAAAATACTGACTGACTTTGTATAAATTTGGAGTTTCTCTCTTCCTTTCTCTTCCTTTTTCTTTCTTTGTCTCTTTCTATATACATACAAGTTGAGTTTATTTGAAGTTTTATATTTTATACAATGTCTCTTTATTTGCCTTAGTAGGCCTGAAACTTCAGGGAATTGATTTTAGGATGCCAAGGGACCTTTTTCTTTGATATCCATTTAAATAATTTCAGGGGATGTGAAATCACAATCTTTATGGTTATTTGTATTCACCATGACATTAAAGAAAAATTTACTTTGGCTTAGGCTTGAGACTTCATTTACCAGTGAACTGTATAGGCTCCTGACTGAGGATGTAGTGAGAATTGTTTCTCCTTCTTTTCTCTCTTTTGATTAAGGCAATGTTTTATGTTTTTCTCACTGAATATTAAAATTTGTTTATCTAGATACCACTCACTGTGATTTCTCCCAGTAAAGAATTCTTAGAACAGAAGTGTTCATCTCAATTAGGTATTCTTATGGAAAAATTTTCAAAGAACTTTGAAGTTGTAGTTAGTCTTATTATAGAAAAAAGTGTTCCTGAGTCAGGAATGATGTGTTAGTATTAATAATACCAAAGACTTCAGAAGCATAAATATGGCCACCAATCTGTTCTAGTTCTAAACTGTCCAACCTACTTACACAGAAAAACAGTGTTTAATAGTAGCAGTTCAGCTATGCTTTTCTTCTTTTTACAGACCCTTTTTGTGTTACTATTTTAATTCTCTATATTATTCTTTTCTACATATTTTCTTCTGACTTTAACTATACCAAAAGATTTAATCCCTCCTAATTTATATTTCATAATATTAATTATTTTTTAAAATCCCACATGTTTTCAAATATATAACTTGATATGATGCTCAATTTTCTAATATATAAACACAATTAAGCCTGATTAACCAGTTGAGAATCTAATAAAATTTTCTTTTGTTTTTGTATCTAATCTCACAATGCTTATGCCAACTATTTTATTTTCTTTTTGCAAGAGCCTGCCTAGTAAAATGTGGAATTGTCTTATAAAATGAGATTATAGATTTAATATTGAATTAGCCAATTACAATCCTTTCTATTTGGAGATTATAACACCAGTTTAAAAATTCTAATAACTAAATTTGTCAAATAATTATAAACAACTACAACAGAATAAAAATATTCTGTTGTAAATATAGTTGTACAATATTGTTGTAAAAATATTCACGGTAAATATAGTTTCCATTCTTTATTTACCTAATGTCTATACTTTATGTCATATTTTGGTTTCTAAAATGAATCTATCTCCTGCTCGATGTTTCCTACCACAAATATCTCCCAATCAGAGCTGTTTAAGAGATGTTTTATTTATCATACTGCATCTTTGGAGCTTTAGCAATAAAAGCTTGAAAAATATGTGGAGAGCAATATAACTTAAAATCTGAAAACTTAAAGGAAGTGTTTAATTAAAAAATCAAATTTAGCCATAACCATAAAGTTATAGGAGGAGGGAGGGAGAGAGAAAAGCTACATAGCTTAGAGTTCTAGCTTAGGGGTTAGAAAGAGATAAACACTGCAGAACTGAGATTTTTGAGAGCACAATAGTGGGACTTTAGCCCAGTAGTGAGATTTTTTCATGATTCTAGAGAAATATGAGCAGGAAACTAGAGACTTTTTGAAATGAGTACAATGAGAATAATATTTCTGCCATTATGAAATTGATAGGTGTTCATTTTTCTGTTTAAATCAATTTCAGCCCAGTGGCCTTCACCTCAATTATTCCCCCAGGACAAGGGAGGAGAACATATGATTTATACAGCTCTAGACTTGGTATTACTGGGAAGAGAAAAGATTTTTTAAATTTAGCTTGTCAAATATTAAACCCAGGAGATTGACTGAAATTGGAATCATCTCAAGGTTTAAAGGACCTTCCACTTTTACCAAGGAATTTCTGCTACAAATTGTCTCATGTCATCATTGAATGTTTTAATAAATATAACATCATTGAATGTTAAAAAAGACAAAAATAGCTACCTGACAAATTTGGTTCCAAGACATTGTGGAAAGAAAAAAGCAGTGTGATAAAATGTAAAATTCCAAGGCCATATTTCTGTGGCCCTGTGACTTCTCCTTATCACTAGTGGTATTGATTAACTAATTAGTTTAATGGGAGGCAGGATTTCTTTTAATGGAGAGAAATTGTTGAAGACAAAAAATGGACTTGTGTGTAAGTTGTGTGTGAGAGTATGTGTCAATGTGTATGTGTTTACTTATCTAAATGATTTGATCTGTCTTTCACTGACACTTTCCCATCTGAGTTCTTGCATCATGGTTTAATCAGGGAAATCATAATTAATATTTCTGCAATATTCCTCCCACTTCTTTAAAGCTTTTTCTGGCATGGTCAACTGTCACAGCTCCATAGGGAGCTACATAAATTATAGTTATTTCTATAACATTAATGACAGAGAGAAAATGTTAAGTTTCCAGAGAGATAAACACTATTACCTAAAAAACAATAAGTATGAAGAATAACTAGAGTAGTGGTAAATACAGAAACAAAATAATGTTTTAAATATATTTCAGAAGATAAACTCATCATGTATGTAATAAAACTATCGATTAAATATGGCAGTGAAAAAATTAAATTTCAAATTAGAAGAAATACTTAGAAAATTTACACAGCTATTTTTAGTAGACTTCACAAATTTATTTAAGCAAAACAAGAAATAAATCTAAAAGGAATCAAAGTCATATGGTAAGTCAGGGAAAGTAAGTTTCTTAGTGAGGTGTATGATTACCTAGATAAGACTTATCAGAGAATGTAGAAGGGCGAGAGAGGGAATTTATCTATAAAATTAGAAATTCCAGAGGATACTGCACCAACAATTGGCAAGTGACTGGGGATGGAAGGCAAAGAAAATAAGTATGTGCTAAAGAAAGTGTGTGCTTTCTTATTTGCTGAGAATATTTAGAAACTGATTTAGAACTTGTTTTAGGGAAATATTAATAGGTAAAGAGGTCACTGGTTTTCTTTTAAGACAATATCAATCTAGACTTTCTGTTTATTGTGCTATAAGGGTAAAGGCTGACATAGATTTTTGTCCATTGAAGATGCCAACAATTTCTTTCTTGTGTAACAGATATTCCAAAATGTTATGTTTTGTGGTCCTATAAATCAGTGTTTTGTGTAATCATGAAATCTTCAAAAAGTGATGGCTGATGCTTCACTTTGTTCTCCAATTATGTAAAATTTCTTTTTTGGCCAACTCTAACCAAGGTCTGTAAAGGGAAGAAGATTCTGTGGAATGTCTTTCTGACTTACATAAGTTGATATCATCAGAATAGTTTATGATTTAACTTCATGTCTTTATCAAAAAAACTATTTTTTATTTTTGATGCTAATATAGCCTGCTTCTTTGAATTTAGTATTATATTATACTTTCTGAAATGTCTATAATACTTAATATTTATATAGAGATTTGTGCTATAGTTATTCATTTTAAAACATTTTAATCAGTATCCTTTGTACCTTGAAGTGATTTATATTAATATTTGAGATACCATTGTCTTTATACATCACATACTATGACTCATAATAATTATCTTTGTCAAGTAAACAAGGTAGGTTATGAATAAATGGTATACTTTATGCATTAAACATGACAATCAGCTAATTATGACATTTTAAAATAAAATGGTATTCAACATCATTAGTCATTAGGGAAATAAATGCAAACCGAAACACAATGAGATACTACTTATAGGCACTAAGATGGAATAATCCAAAAGACTAATACCAGTACACATTGTCAAGGATATGGAAAAACCAGAACCCTCATACCTTGCTGATGGGAGTATAGAATGGTACAACCATATGGAAACTAACTTAATATTTTCCTTAAAGTTAAAAATAAAGCTACCATGTGATCAGTAATGCCATTCCTAAGAATCTTTTAAAGATAAGTGAAAACATAAGTCTGGAATAAAAGGTGCATAGAATTTTCACAGAAGCATTATTCTTAATAGAGAAAAACTATAAACAATTAAATGTCTATTAACAATGAATAGACAAGATATAGCATACCTATATAATAGAATATTATTCAAAATAAAAAGAACTGCTGACACATGCTACCTTATAGATGAAACTCAAAATGCATTATGCTAAGTGAAAGAAGCTAGACACAAGACCAAATATTCTATAAATGTATTTATACAAAATTTCCTCAAAAGGCAAGCTGAGACAAAAATTAGATTAGTTGTTACCTAGGTCTGGGAGGGAAACTAATATTAACTACAAATGGCCATTATGATATTAAAATGTTCTTAAACTGATTTATGATGAGGGTTTAATCACAGTAAAGTTACTGAAAAATATTGACTTGTCCACATGAAATATTTAATTGTATAATATTGATGATATACTTCAGTAAAGTTGTTTAAAAAGTGTTTTAAAAATGCCTAGAGTATTCTCATGTTGTATTTTATTTTCTTTTCTAACATCAGCTGCTTCAGGATGGAAAAATGAAAGTTTCGAAGAAAAATAAAACACTATTGACTCATATCAACACTCACCATTACTTTTAAATAATTTAACACAGCATTTATACATTGACAAAAAGACACCACAGCAAGTACTCTTAAATAGAAAACAAAACAAAACATTTCTGATAATACTACAATATTATTAATATTGAAAATTGGTGGATTTGATTGTATATAAGTTATGTCTTTATAAAGATGGTAAAATATAAAAAAATATTAGCCCAAGATTAGCCCAATAGAGTATATGAGGAACATATAAAAATCAGCAACAAAAAAACAGGTAGCTTATAGAAAAATAGGCAAAAGATGATAGGTCAGGTCACAGATAAGATAAAATAAATAGTTAACAAGAATATGCAGACTTAACTTGGCTTAAAAAGCAAAGAAATGTATTTTAAAACAACAGTGAGATTAAAGTTTTTGTTGATCTGATTAATAAAATATATTATATGATTATGTGAAGTGTTAAAAATTAGAGGAAAGAAGCGATCATTATCCTAGGACAGAATGACCTGGTATAGTTATTTTATAATGTTATCATGAGTAACTTAGATAAATTATGAATAGGTATATGATTAGTCTTGTGCATAGATATTAATTGAAATATTGTTAGTGTTTGAAAAGAACTGAAGCAACTTTGAAGACTATCACTGGGGAAATGGAAAAGTAACATGGTAGTTGCACTCTATGAACTATGCAAAATTTAGGTACAATAGCCTGTAAACACAAATAAACATAGCTAGTTTCAAAAACCTGAAATAAAATAAAGTCTACAGCACAAAATCATTTATACAAATTAAATTACCTGCACCTAATCAAGCTCTTTTAGTAGGCAGAGGAGGAGGAAGAGGAAGGGTTGGTCTTCCTATCTCAGGGATGGCAAAGGCAGAAGCATATCTCTAAGTGGACCTATGCAGTTCAAACCCATAATGTTCAAGAATATAAATTTTGAATGGAATTTTGAAAGTATAAAAGCATGCAAGAAATGTACAGTCTCCTATAAAAATCCCATTATTCAGAGATAATACTCTTATCACAGTAAATCCACCAACCGATCTCTGTCTCAGACTCTTTTTCTGTTTCCTTCTTCCTCTCTTACTTCCCCTTTGTTTTTCTCATTCTCTCTCTCCCTCTCTCATTTTGTCTCTCTCTTTCTCTCTCTCTCTCTTCCCTTCTCTCTCTCTCTCTCCTTCTTGTCTCTCCATTATATACATATATAGATGTACACTAATTGGTAACCTGAATTTTTCAGCATGTCAAAAACTTTTCTCATGACATTATCTATTCCTTATATTATCTTTTTGGAGAGCATAAAGCTTTCCATTATATGCCTAAACCATAAATTCTTTAATTTGATCACCATGATTAGCATTTTTATGTTTTCATTGTTGAACTTCCTTCATAATAAGCCTTTCATGTCTATTAAAAGTGAAAACTACCCTTTAGAAGATCTTTCATTTTACACTTCTACAAACAACCCTGAATACCACCCCACTCATCATTGTTTGTCTAATGTAGGTAAAAATTATATCTCTTCACTTATAATTCCTTATTTATTCATTGCAATGCTTTTCATGTTCAAAATCCCTTTTTGAATTGTTACATATAAGCTTTTTCATATTTTATGTACTTTTTGACATTTAGTATAGGAAGATTCTTTAGATATTTAGTATAGTAATAAATCTGTTAATAGATATAAAATTTGTCCTGATTTATAAATCCAAATAATAATTTGTGAAATGCTTTTTGGTTTTGCCTGGAGTTTTCAAAGTTTTATAATTATACCTACTTCCTATAACATCAATACTAAGTAATTGTCTAAAAATTAATGCAGACTTTGTTAACTTTGCCTTCTACTCTTTGGATACATATAAAATTTTACTATTTTTTCAAATGTAAATTATTAAATAAGTAGTATTTAAAACTGGTTGCTTTATAAAATAATTTAATATTTAATCCATAATGCTAAATACTTCATTGAAATAGAAATCAGAGATAAAACACTGTAATGATAAGGCATATGCACTGGAATCTGTCAGACTTGCTGATCTACTGTTTACTCTTAGAGACAAACTATCCTCTCTTAGCACTGGTCACCTTATTTAAAAACAGAAATAATGTCAGATTTCTAGTTGCTTTAGTGAAGGACATATTAATTAAAATTATGTCAGTGCCTAGTGCATAAGGACAATGAAATACTAAGTTATTCTTATTATATGTGACCAGATGATGTAAATTATAGGCATATACTTGTCCTAAAGATCGGGCCACATCTTTGTGTGCACTGCAGTAGCCAATAGTCTTTAAATTAAATTCTTTCTCATTCTATTAATTTTAGAAATAGTTAATTTATGAGTAATGTGAATATACTTTTTGAAGAATATTTTCTACTTGTCCCAATTTTTTTTTTTTTGAGACAAAGTCTTGCTCTATTGTCCTGGCTAGAGTGCAGTGGCATCATCATAGCTTACTGCAACCTCAAACTCCTGCCTCAGCCT
>CAUYPO010008877.1:0-16817 GCA_963574435.1 Cheirogaleus major
GCTCAAAATCACCGGATTTTAGTTTCTTCATCGATAAAAAGGCTTCGTCTGTGTCAGCTCTAAAAACGCAGAAGCTGAGCATCCATGCCTGGGCTCTGCCCCACAAAAGCACTGGGGAGGAAGAGGAGCAGAGGAGGTCACAGAAGGACCTAAAGTTTCCTAAGTCTCAGCTTGACAGGCAGGTGACAAGGCCACGACAAGCCCGGTGACATGCGGCACTCAGTGGTTATAAAAGCCACTGAGGGGAGTGCTAAGAAAGGAGAGGAGCCGGCCAGAGCGGGGAACCACTCTTCTCCCCCGTGTCCGCCGGCCAGGCACTGAGGCAGAGAGCGGCACGTCGATGACGGGCCGGGGTCATTTTTCACGTACAGTAGAGGAAGTGACTTGGAAGAAGGAAGGAAGTCACTGAGGAAAATGTGCTTTACTAGGTGTCAGAGAAAACACCTCGGCAAAATCTACACGACACAACAAGGAAAAGCACCTGTGAATTTCCACGGCTAAATCAGAAAATATTGTTTCAATTTTTGGAGCTCTGCAATAGATGCGTTTTTCAAGGCTGCTTCATCCGTTTTGGGCTCTAGTTTTTGCAGAGAACGTAGCGGCAGACTAGATCTGTGAGAATTTGCACCGAAGCAAGGGAAAAGGAATTGACTCACTTGGGTCCTTGCTCATTTCGCAAACCAGGAGGAGAGCGTGTTGTCGCGAGGAGCTCCAAGATCGCGGCTTAAACACATCCCAAGCTCCAATGTGAGCTCAAAGCAAAGTGAATTATCACATTTCCTTCCAAGAGTCATCACCAAGAGGAAGCAGAGGAATGCTGAAATAATTGAGGATAAATCAGAGCAGAATGAAAAGCTCGCCTCTCTACTCAAAATCCGTAAATAGACTCTACTTGCACCTTACACCTTACACCTTGCACCTTAGGCAGCACCCGGGGCAGAGAGACATGGATGTCTCATAATCAGCCTGGAGAAATGTGGAAGCTTTTCCAAACCTTCCTGCAGAGGCCCAGCCTTCTCCAAGCCCAGCCACCTCGACACCCTCCTCCTCACCTTCCTACGCGCCCACCTACTGACGGCAGCTCCTTTCCCCATCAGACCTCAGCCCTGTCCCTGGCAGTGTGCACCGGCCACCGCGGAAGTGGCACCAACCCCAAGGAAGAGCATGGAAATGTCTCTACAGACAGAGAGCTCACCCCGGTCCAGAAATAAAGGCAGGGACGACCCTTCCTTTCCTGGCAGATGGGGGAAGACATGGAAGAGGCACAGACGGAATACAATGGGGGAAGGGAAGGTTCCATTCGGCTACGGGGATGCAGGAAGATGACATGATGTCAGGGAGGTGACATTTGGACTGGGCCTTGGGATTGTGAATGTCAGAGGTAAGAAGGGCTCCCGAGGAGAGTGTGGCACTTGCAAAGATAAGGGGCGGAAAACACATTAGGTGACAGTGGCTGTCTGGCCCCACTGGGAACATCAAGGAGTCAGACAAGAGAGGGGAGGAGGAGGAGGAGGAACAGAGGAAGGCCTGGGGGGCCTGAATGGCGCAGTGCCAAAGAACCTGGACCCAATTCAGAGTCAAAAGGCCTTACTTCTCAGAGATGACTGTCTGAGCCCCCCAGAGCTTCACTCCAAAGGAGACCAGAGACCCCCTCCGGCATGGGTGGCACCACCACACTTCCGGGCCGATACTGACCCCAGCTCATGAAGTTGTTTCTTTGGCAAAACCTAAGCTAAGCAGAAATCAGCCTTTATCCTCCAAAGACCAAAAATGCATCATACGTTAAGAGTTCCCCAAACCCTTTGAGGGGCACCCCATGCCCCTCCCGGCTTCCCAGGGCTAGACCGTGGCTCTGCCCTGGGACGGGAACAGACGCTGTGGTACGTGACCGACTCCGCAACAGTAAATGGTAGGCTGTACCTGACTAACCTGTGATGCTGGACCAGAATAATCAAGGAAAGTAGAAACAATTATTTGGAGATTATGTTGCAATTGCATAAGTATGGAAATTGCTCTCATTATTGTCACTTAATGAAACCCAAAGGCAAGAAGCAGCCGTACAGCACACCGTGGGCACCTGCGTCACCCGGGAGGCATGAGGGGTGATCAAGCCCCAGCAGGCCAGTCCTCCTCACCAGCTCACCTCCGTCCATCGCCCCAACTCTGGTCCTGGCACTTCCAAACTTGCCAGCGGACCAGTGTCCTCCCGTCTCACACTTCTCCACTAGGATGGGTGGATCCCCATCAACTTCTCAGCTCCACCTCGGATCCTGCCGGGAAGCCCTCTCCACAGAGTCTCGGGGCAGAGAGCAAGGCAGGAGAAAGTAGCCCCAACTCAGAAGTTACCAGCTACTCCCCCACACCCTCCTGCAGACTCTGAACAGCCGCCCACACACCTGCCACGCACCTGCCACGCACCTGCCAGTGCTTCCCGTGGGCTCCCCCACCTCTACTCAGCTCCACTCAGCCCAGGGCCTCCGGTGGGGGGGCAGCTTTAGATCCAAATTAGTTTGGCCACATCATCCTCACCTTCCAAGGAAGTTTAAAATACAGACAGTCCCTGACTTAACACTGGTTGGACTTGCAATTGTTTGACTTTACAGTGGGTTCACCAGGATATTAAATGCATCTTCAACTTCCAATAGGTTTGTCAGCACGAAGCCCCACCGCAAGTCGAGGAGCATCCGTACAGATCTCCAGACCCATAAGTGCCATGGGTTGGAGCCTGGGGACCATTTCTTTCCCAAGCACCTGTCTGATTCCGACCGCAGTCAGGTGTGGGAACGCTGCCCTCCTACGAACCCTGGCTGCCAGGCCCTGTGCCCTCCAGCATCACTGGGAACTGCAGTGCCACCTGCATCCTCATCTCTTCAACACCATGGACCGAGTTCTTTCTGTGGGCCAGAAGTGTGCTGGGGCAGAGGGGTGGGGAGGCAGGGGAGGAAATTTAGGAGAAATTAGTAAGACAGGATCCCTGCAATGAAAAAGCTCATTGTCAACTACAAATAACAGAAATATGAATAAATCATGACTGCACCCAGTAAGCAGGTCTCCATGAACATACTATTAAAGTTCCATTAGAGCTCAGCAAAGGGGAGGCTAATTCTGCCTAAAGGGCAAAGGTGGCTGCCCAGAGCTGCATCTTGAAGGACAAGCTGACCAAACAAATAAGGAGAAGGGCCATCTGCTCGAACGAGCCCAGTTTCCTCCTACCGTCACTTTTCAGGGCTATAAGGGAGGCCATTGCCAGGCTGGCTCACAGTTTCTAAAATCAATTTCTTATAGTTGCATATCTAGGCCGCTTCTAATATTTTTCATATTTTAAACCTATTGCAAACTTTCAGAATTAAAAATAATACTTCTCCCTGGAAAATTCCACAAGATACAACTACCAGGTCAGAAGGTTATTCTTAAGGTTTTAACATTTTTCCTAATCTGTGTCAATTTCAAAGGTGAAAATTTGAATACTACTTTAATTTCTATCCACGAGATGATTAATAAATACATAATTTTAGAAATGTTTATTAGAAATTTTTATTTCATCTGAGAATTTTTCTAGTCTGTTGATCATTTGTCTATTGCAATGTTTTGTCATTTTCTTACTAATTTTGAAGAGTTTTTTTTTAATCTTAGGAAGATATTGGCCCTTTATTGCATATATGTAATACATATTTTTAAATATTTTAAAATTTGTATACAATGCGTTTATTTTTATTTTTGTATATGATGTGTTTGGGGACCTAAAGTTTTTTGTGTGTAATAAAATCTGCCAATATTTCTGCTTTATGATTTCTGCTTTGGTTGGCAGTACCTCATAGCTAAATTACATTTTTAAACTGCTGTGCATTTAATAGCTTCTGCTATGCTGTCCTATATTATCAGTATATATTATAATTAAATATTGATTGAATCCATTCTTCATGGACCATTTTAGTGCATCAAAATTTTTGTCATTGTGTAAGACGCGCTAGTTGCTCAAAGGAATCAATCATCCTACAAATATGATAAACCTACCTTTCGGATGGGTTTAAGTCAAATGTCCTTTCTAATAGCTACAACGATCATCATTAAAGAATGTATGCTTAAACCCATCAGTCTAGCAGAAATCTTTCTTTTTCCTTCTGTAATTGTGTTGCGGAAATGTGGTCACCATTCAGTGTAGCACGCAGTCGAGAAAAGAGAACAAATTAGAGAGTCCTTGCTCCACAGCTAGCCTTGTGCCCCTTGGTGTCAGAGCAGCCTCTCCTTCCCTTCCTGGCTGAGAACTAGTTTCTTCCCACTCTCAAATCCCCAAACCACTAAAATAGCTTTCCAGTGACCAGACTCAGCAGGCACGCCTCTGATCCGTCTGCGTTGTGTTTAGCTCTGTCCTCCAGTCCGTCCTCTCCCGTTTCCCGGGTCCTCCCTCCTGGGCGTCTGGGAGCTGCTCTTGCTGGTTCCTTCCCTGCCCCTCCCACCTGACAGCAATGAAAGCCCTCCCTACCATCTCTCTTCCCCATCTCCCTTCCATCTGACGATTCGGAGCTCAGCTCCTCTGCTCTGCCCCAGCTGTTCTCAAAGTAAGATCCCCGGACCAACAGCAGCAATTGGGAGCTTCAGAGGAATGCAAATTCTCAGGCCTCGCCCCAAACGTACGGAATCTGAAATTCTAGGGTTGGAGCCCACACGTGCTAAAGTTTGGAAACTGTTGCTCTACATAATCTCATAGAAATTTCCAAACCATTTTCTCCAGGTGAAATATGTCTTACGAGCTCCAGACCAAAAAGCTAACACTCCCCACAGGACGTCTCCTTTTCTGATGTCTAAGAGGGGGCTGCTGGTGGAATCACGCCATCATGTCACCCCATCCCACCCACCCCTCCCACTGTTACCTCCATTGTCACCTTTCTGGGTGCATGGCACCCGCTGCCTCACTCCCTCGCCTCTGCTCATACCTCACCTCTCCCGAGTCCTGCCCCATCCCTGCTTTTAAGCCCCCAACCTGCCATCCTCCTGCCTCCTGTCCCGAACCCTCTACCCTGCCCATTCCTCCCCCATATCACTCACCACCCCTCTACACAGTCACCTCTTCATCACGTTCACTGTCCCTTGTCGAGCACAGAAGTTCTGTAAGGGTGGGATCCTTGGACGTTTTGTTCACTGTGTTCCCCACAAGCCCAGAACAGTGCCGACACTCGGGGGGCCTCGCTACCTGTGCAGATGAGCGAAGGAATCCCTCTGATTCAGATGACTTCTACAAAGTGCTTATTGCATGAAATCAGACTTAGAAAGATGACTGAGACCTGACTTCACGGGTTTCACAACATACTGCTGAGGGGGGAAAGAGGATTACAGGACACTCCGCTTAATGTGAGGCGTTCGTTTGCAGTGTGTGCACCGGGAGGCTACACGTGGGCAGCCTCAGACCATGTCCAAGAGGAGAGTCACCAGAACACGATCTCGTTCTCACTCCGCCTCCCGCACGCGGCCTCCAAACCCCAAGGTGCCATGAGCCAAGGGTGAGCCCCTCACCGCCAGCAACTGATGCCACGGAGGAGTTCCTCACCGGCACCCCTGATGCCATGGATCAGCTCCCCACCGCCGGCCCCTGATGCCACAGAAGAGCTCCCCACTCCCAGCCCCTGATGCCACGGATGAGCTCCCCACTCCCAGCCCCTGGTGCCACGGATGAGCTCCTCAATGCCAGCCCCTGATGAGATGCCCAGTCGTTATCTCCAGAATCTCAGCTGCCCGGCGTTGTCGACCCCTTTTAGAAACACCTGCGAGCCCTCTTCTTCATCACGTTCCTCTTCCTTCGTCCCTTTCCTCCCTCTCTAGTGCCCGTGCTCCTCTGCCCCCGGCTCCCCCATCACCACCCGCCGACACCAGCTTTAAATGCTGGTCCGTCCTAGGGCCTTGCCCACCCTGTGACCCTTCTGGAAAGACCCACCTGCTCCAGGGAAAGCCCGGGCACTCCCAGGTCTACCCCACCTGCGAGGGTCCATCAGGACTCCTGGGCTGCAGCCTTGCGCACCCGATTCCTGGCAACAGCACAGGTTCACCTGGACTCTCAAATCTGTGGGCATGTGAAAAACATTTCTAAAACTAAAATCATTTTCAGGATGTTCCTGACCGTTCTTGTTTGTTTGTGCTTCCCAGTGAACTTTATAATCAACTGATCTAGCTTGGGGAGGTGGGTAGAAGCTATTGGTATTTTTATTGGGATTATGTTAAATGTATAAATTAATAGGTAGAATTCTCATCTTTAAGTTGTCAAGTTTTTCTATCCAAGTAAATGTATATCTTTCCATTCATCTAAGCTCAACTTTTGTGTTTTTCAGGAGGATTTCAGGGCTCTCTTCGTACAGATTGTAGGTATTTCCTAAGTTTATTCCTGGCTGTTTTATTCACCGGCTTGCAGTCACAAATTGGGTCTTTTCTCCCGTTATATCTTCTGCCTTGTTCTGTTTGTTTATACAAGGGATTGATATTTATATGTTAATTTCAGAACTGGCTACTTCACTAAATTCTCTTTTTTATAGTTTCACCATCAATTATTTTGGGTTTTCCAGATATCAAAGCATATCATTTTATATGTACTGGAAGCTGCCTTTTATTGCTTTCCCTTGTCAAACGCACGGGTTTATCATTTGACGCATTGTCAAATAGTGGTTAAAATAAGGCAGACTTGTCTTATTGTTCTCTTTAATGGGAAAGCCTTTAGTGTTCCCTAATTAAGTAAGATGCTATCTTTGGGATACACACAAACACACACACATATAATCATGTTAAGAAAATATCTTTCAAGTCCTAATTATTGAGAGGGTATTGGCTTTCATCAAATGCTTTGGTTTAGGTTTAGGTTTTGCATCTTTTGAGATGATTTTGTGGCATTTCTCCTTATTTCTCTTAGCACAATGGATTATATTAATGGATTTCCTACTATTGATTCAACATTGCTGTACTAGTTATTTATCGCTACACAACAAATTATCTCAAAACTTAATGGCTTAAAATAACAATAAACATCTATTTTCTCACTGTTTCTGAGGATCCAGGACTTGGGAGCAGGTTGTCCAGATCATGGACAGCTGTCAATGTCACCGAAGCTGACCACCAGCACGGTGTGCCTCCCGGCGGGAGAGGACACCACCACCTAGGAGGGGGTTTGTTAAAAAGCTGAACTCAGGTCTGATCAAGTCCTGACCCAGCCACCACTTTATGGGAAATGCAAAGGACAGAAAGAAGGACGTGTAAGCAACACCATGGGGAAGCAGTCAGCAAATGCCAGACCACAGGGGACTGGGACAGGTAATCTAACTTTCCAGCACCTAAGTATAAAGGAAAAAGAGAGAGGGATGTAGGGAAAACCTGTAAATATTATAAAAAAGAGGTTCGAGAGACATACGATTCAATCACAATAAATGGATCATATTTGGATCCTGACTCAAAGAAACCACTAGAAAAAATCATGAGACAATTGAAAGTTTGATCACTGGCTGAATATCAGATCAGATTAAGGAATCATTGAAAAATGTTTAGCTGTAATAACAGCATTTTGTAATAGCAACTTTTTTTAAAACTTGTCATCTTTTAGAGACATGTCCTAAACTATTAACGGGTGGCGGGCTATGATGTCTGGGATTCGTTTTCAAATGCTATGCGAGTGGGAGGTGGGCAGGGTATAGTAGAAGCAGTGCTGGCCGTGACTGGTCGTTGTTGGAGTCAGGTAATGTGTTCTTGGGGCTCCGTCACCTACTCTGGGTCTCTCAGATGTGTGACATTTTGCCTTATCAATAGCTTTCTAAACACCTGCACACACCCTGTTCTTCTCCCATTCTGACCTGCCCCTTTCCCTGAAAGCTTTATTGCGGTTGATGGCATCGCCTTCTGCCCAGGTGCCTAAACCAGAAAGCAAAGTCGCCCAGTTCTCCCTTCACAAAGTCTGCCAAATCCTGCATCCTGATGTTCTGTACCTTCTGCGTTTTTTTTTATTGAGGTGAAATTCAAATAACATAACACTAACTATTTTGAAGTGTGCAATTCGGTATCATTTAGCGTCTTCACAATATTGTGCGTCCACCACCTGTCTCTAGTTGCTAAACTTTTCATCGCACCAGAAAAATACCCTGAGCCCACTAAGTAATCGCTCCCGTTCCCCACTGTCCCCATCCCCTGGTGACCGTGACTGTGCCTTCCGGCCCCACGGGTTTGTCTCCCACGGATCTATCATAGAAAAGGGATCACGTGACCTGTGGTCTTTTGTGACTGGCTTCTTTCACTGAGCGTCATGTTTCTGAGGCTCACCCAAGTTGTAGCATGTGTCAGTACTTCTCCTACATTTTCTTAATTGTTCCCTTTATTTTCAGCCCTGCCCCCTGCTGTGTTTACACCAGGCCTTCATCCTCTCTTCTCTCGTTCTTCTCTCTTTCCTCTGCCCTCACTGTTCCCCTGAACAGCCAGGCAGGCTCCCTGCCTCCCGTCTTTGCCCTCCAGCCTGCCCTCCCCACGGCAGCCAAAGCCATCATGTACCCACCATATCCCGCTTCCGGGTCAGCCAACCATCCATCGAGCTTCGTGCTTAAGTCCACTTAAATTACAATACTTTCCTCCATTGTTCTTTCTTCTCTCTCTTACTTTCTTGATCACATTCATTCTAACTATTCTTAAAAAAAAAAAAAAAAAAAAGCCTGTTCCCCAGTCTGGAGTACAGTGGTGCAATCATAGCTCATTGTAACCTTGAACTCCTGGGCTCAAGTGATCCTCCCACCTCAGCCTCCCAAGGAGCTAGGACTATAGGCCTGCACCACCACACCTGGATAATTTTTTTATTTTGTAGAGTCAGGGTCTTGCCTTCTTGCCCAGGCTAGTCTAGAACTCCTGAGCTCGAGCAATCCTCCCACCTCGGCCTCTCAAAGTGCTGGGATTACAGTCGTGAGCCACCGTGCCTGGTCCATGCTATTCTAACATTTGCGACGTTCCTTGCCAGTTCCTTGCAGCGTTGCTTTCATTAGTCCATCCACGGGGCCAGGGTTGGAGCCATGATATCCCATCCGCAGGATGGACCGTGACGCCCGTGCAGCTGTGAAAGGGAAAGAGGCTGGAAGAGACCACCTTCAGGAGCCTCCTGATGTGAGTCGCCGGGAAGCACACAGCGTCCTGCCAAAATGAATTGCCTGCCTCTAACAATGAGGAAACACTCAGATGAACTCCAGTCGAGAGACATTCTACAAAACGGCTGGCCTGTATACCTTAGAAGACATCAGCGTCATCAAACACAGAGAGAGGATGAGTGACAGTCCCAGGCTGAAGGGCTAAAGAGATATGACAACCAAACGCAATGAACGACTCTGGTTTGCATCCCGAATTAGAAAAACTAATTGCAATTAGAAACATTATTGGGACAATCGGTGAAATATCAGTATGGACTATATTTTTAGGTAGTGGTCTTATGTGGGTGTTAAATTCTCTGAAAACACTCTGTGCTCTGCACATGTAAGAGGGTGTCTCTGCTCTCTGGAGCTACACACTGAAATATTTAGTGGTAGAAGAAGATGATGTCCCCAACTTGCTCCCAATCCGTAGTGCTGTGCGAAGCCCACAGCTGTTTGTGTGGGGTGGCTGGACGGCTGGTGTGTTGTTTGGGTGACTGGAAAGTTTATTTTCTCAAAACCATGACTAGAATTTCTGTCCATCCCTTCTGCTTTGGCTTCGGCTCTCCGTATTAGAAATTTGGAATTTTCCTTGGACACATTCCAGCTTCCACCCTGTCTTTCACATCGGAATAAGATCTCGGATGGTCAACACATCAGGGAAGAGCTCCCTGTGGTCAAACCTTTTCCTCACATGCATCCAGAAACCTGTGCTGAGTTATTCTAGGAGCAGAGAGTAGCTCAGTGTTTCGGTCTTTGGCTGACACTGCTCAGAGCCGGCGGGAGAGGATGAGCATGATCACAGCATGAAGAGCATGTCTCAGGCCAGGCTGTTTCGGTGTGAGTTCTACACATCAACTCGACTAGGCCACAGGGCGCCCAGACATTTGGTCAAATGTTATCCTGCGCGTGTGTGAGGGTGCTTCTGGATGAGGTTAACATCACACTGGGCAGACCAAGTAAACCAGATGGGCCTCCCGACGTGGGGGGGGGCCTCATCCAATCAGCCGACTGCCCGAACAGAGCAAACGGCCTGACTCCCCTCAAATAGGGGGTTCCTCCTGCCTGGCTGCTCTTCAGCTAGGACATTTAGACTCAAACTAAGACATCAGCTCTTCTCGGGTCTCGAGCCTGCCGCTGTTGGACTGGAATGGCACCATTGGCTCCCCGGCTCTCCCCGGCTCCGGATGGCCATCGGCAGACCCAGGACCTTATCAGACTCACGGTCACACGGGCCAGTTCATTACACACACACACACATACACACACACACACACACACACACACACACCCTTTCACTCTGTTTCTCTGAAGAAACTGGGCCAACACGGGCAGCTAGAGGAAACGAACACACTCATTCTGCAGAAGAGTCTGCGGTCTAGAAACACAAGGGGACTTGGCAGAGCTCACGGTCTGTGTCAGGATGGGATTCAGGACCAGGTTACACCTGCAGGGCGTGGACTCCCCACTCAGTGCTCGTTCACCACGTCACACTGCTGCCACCTCCTCGTCTGCCGTGGCTAAAGATTGATGTACGGTGACCACCGGAAATGATCGACTAAAGGTGACGACAGACCCAGTGAGAGAATGTCAATTTCCTCAATGGCGAAAGGCCCCCCCCACATCTGAAGGCGTCCTGATGTGCTCCAGATGCGGGCAGCTCCCCACACCTGGCAGAGCCCTCCCTGCTCACAGGTGGGGCAGCCATTCTTGCACAGTCCAGGGTGTGCAGCTCTGGGCTTCTAGAAAGCACATGCTGGGCTATCTCCTACCTCTGGGACACCTGCCTCCCCGTCCTCCTCTACAGACGGTGTCCGTGATGCTCTGTCCTTCCATCACAGTGACAGTGACCATAACGCACTCAGCTACTTAGCTAGAAAAGAAAGGGGCCTGCCGTCTTGATGATGAGGGGCTGGAATCTCTTCTACCATGTGCATCTCTGCAAGACGTGCCATGGTAAAGCCCTCAAGGAAGGCTGGCAGTGCAGGGTGGCTGTACTGAGGCCCTCCTCTTGCCGCATGCCAAGAGAAGTCACTGGGAATAAACTCCAAGGAGCCCCAGCACTGGGGAAATGCAGCATCTGTCCTCTGGAGCTGCAGCTGCATGGATGCACCACTGCTGGCTGAATTCCATGGCCGAGGCGGGACACCTGCCGGACAGGGGCTGGTCAGTGCCGGTGTGCAGCGGAGGAGACACGGACTGTCCCCGGTCAGGCTGTCAGAGAGTGATGGGCCATCTCAGAGAGGAGCCACATCTGGGAAGAAAGGTCCCTGCCTGCCCTGCAGAGAAGGAGGGGGAAAGGGACCGGGCCAGGCAGACAGTGGTCTGAAAAGGAATTGCTTCTGAGACCGGGGCAAAGGCTGGGGCAAGACCCCCAGAAGGGGTAGAATGTTCAGCTGGGCAAACCACTGGGACATAGACAGAGACGATGCGTTACTGACACAGGGGAAGAATCACTGGACCCGGCGATAAAAGATCTGCCAGTTGCCGTAGGTTGGTGAGCGCGTTACCTGAACTATCTGGGTTCCGTGTCTTCAACCGTGACGCGGGCTAATGGCACCTAAAGGTGTGGTTGTCAGGATTAAAGATGAAAATTCTTTCTGTAAACTATTATTAGATTGTTTCCACTGATATTAAGGTCTAACTGTCTGGCCTGCGGTAGAGTCCTGAGGAAGTGCCCGATGAAGGATTTCTAACTTTCATTTTATTGAGGGCTATTATGTGCTTGATGACATTTAATCCTGTAGCCATCCTATGAGGGGCGTCGTGAGCCCCTGTGACAGCCAAGGAGACCGTCTCTGAGAGCATCCAGAACCCACCCCATGAGCGCTGGTCCCCGCCAAGGGACAATAGAGCCCTGGGTCTGCACCCAGCCCTCAGGCCCCAACCCCGAGCCCACCTGCTACCTGGCTTCACCTTAAGCTGCTGCTTTCCATTCCTGCCCCTTCCCTGGGGAGGTGTGAAAGGAAACCAGCCCCCGCTGGCTGATTGCTGCTCACAGAGGGGGTTTGTGCGCACGGCCAGGCACGGCGTGACCGCGTGGCAATCGGGACCTTCTCAGCCCGGTCTAGTCAGGGCCTCTCCGAGCTCCCTCCTCTTCTTTCTCAGCATTGTCCGAGGCCGGGCGGAAGAGAGGCTTCCCCGAGCTTCCTGCAGTCAGGGGACGTGTGTGAAGTCACCAGCCTGTGAAAGAAAAGGCCTCTGTCTCCCAGGCGCTGGGGCTCTGTTCCGGGACGTGCGTGGTGCAGCTCCGGTCTTCACAGATAAAGTCGCCGCTGTTTGGTGCGTGTCATCTGGCAGGGCAGCTCTGAGAAGGGACGTTTCATTTCCGCTCTGCGAGTTCCCCCCGCCCTCGGAGTGGCTGAGGCTGCGTGGCCACACGATGATCCGGCTGCCTTTCTGCCAGGATGGCGTGGGCTGCCAGGAAGAAAAGCCCTGGTTAGCACTTCCCCATGCAAACCACGTCCGTAGTGGGGTGGCCGCCGTGACAGAGGGGTTCCTGGCGGCCGTCAGCGTCCACAGCGGCTCTCGCCGAGGCCCAGGCGGCACGCTCTTGCCTGCAGGGAGACCAGAGACATTGCCCGGTCATGGCTCCTGGGGCTGAGGCCGCAGGAGCTGTGAGCGGTGACCTGGGGTGCCGGCCACGGCGGGCTCAGAGAGGCAGACGGAGGGTCCAGTGCCATGTCACCAAGCGGCCAGCTGTTGGGTCAGCACAGAGCTGAGACCACTCAGACCGCACGGCAGCCAAGTCCAAGAGCAGCGAGCAAAGGGAAGCATCCACACCAGGGAGGGACCCGAGGCCTGTCTTGATCAGTTTCCCGAAGGGACTAAGGGCCGCCTGGTCAGAATCACAAAGCAAGTCTGTTAAGAATACACAGTCCTGGTTCCCAGCCCAGACCGACCTAAGGAAGCCCCAAAGCTCTGGCCCCAGAACCAGCATCGTACAGAGAGCTCTGGCGGTACGGCTTGAGCTCACTGACATCTAAGTCTGCGGAAGGGGATGCAAACAAGTTCGTGGGCTGCTTTTTCTAGGCAGTGGGGAGACCAGAACCTCACAAAGTATTAAGAAACTATCTCCCTTCTCTCATTTGACTTATTTATTTTGTCCCCTCTTCACTTCTCACGACTTTAACGACTAGTGCCTCGAGATGGCAACTCTGGTTTCATTGTCACAAACGTCCATGCCTGCTCCCAGGACCCTGACGCCAGGCTGGGCCCTGGGCTCCTGGGTGTCCCCAGGTGCTGTGGACAGGAAGGAGACAGAGGACAGTGCCCGGTACATGGCGTGTCTGGATGGTGGCAGGCCTTTGGGAGTGATCTAGCATGACCTGTCTCTTGCCAGATGAGGTACCTACTGCACCCCAGAAGGCCCTGGATGGCAGTTCAGTATAACGCGCCCCCTCTCAGCCCACAGGCTTGTGAAAATATTGCTCTCTACAATTGCCTAGTGTGGTGTCATTTTAAAAGGACATTTACTCATTATTGCATCAGACCCTGAGTACTTTCCGATGGAGTGATCGAGGCACCCGCTGTTAATTCCGTTCCAAAGCACAGAGGTGACATGTGGTGCCCATCACCCCGTGGCCCGCGAGCGATGGGCAGAACTGGACAAAGACCTCAGGTCTCTGCCCTACACCGTGTAACGGTATCAGTCTGCTGGGTCTCCCACAACAAAACATGACAGGTTGGCTTAAACAACACAAACTTATTTCTCGCAGTTCTGAGGGCTAGAAATCCGGGGTCGGGGTGCAGCAGGGGTGGCTTCTGACGAGGGCCGTCTTCCAGGCCGGCAGCAGCCACTCTGTCCCCACGTGCCCTTTCCCCTGCGAGCACACGGGGACAGCGGGAGCTCTGGTGTCTCTTCCCGCAGATGGCCCTACCAGAGGAGGCCCCACCCTTACGACTCCACTTAACCTCACTTGCCTCCTAAAGACCTCATCTCCCGGGACAGTCACTTGGGGGTAGGGCTGCCACCCAGGAATGGGAGGAAGGACATGATTCAGTCCACAGCACTGTTGTAACGAATCGCCATAAAGTCGAAAATCGAGGTTTCAGCAGGGCTGCCTCCCTTCTGGAAGCTTCAGGGTAGAATCCACTCCCTTGCCTTTTCCAGCTTCCTGGACACCTGTATTCCTGGGCCTTGGGGCCCACCCCAAACCCCTGTTCCACCGTCGCACCTGTTCCTCACTCTAACCTCCCACCCTCCTCTTAGAAGGACACCTGAGACTGCCTCGGGCCTTCCAGATGCTCCAGGACAATGGCCCCGTCTGCATCTCCTTTGCCGCGCCAGGGCGAGGACTCACAGGTGCCGACACGCAGACTTTCTCCCGCTGTGGCGTGTGGTCTGCCTGCTCAGAGGGCAAGTCCCCGTGTCCTTCACGCGTGTGTGGCATCTGCAGGCCGCGCCTCCCTCGCTTGGCGCGCAGACGAGGTTACTGTCAGGTCAGAGTCTTTTTCTTCGCACGGTCTTTGTGCCTCCTTAGAACACCTCTGTGTCAATGCTCTTATCCTCAACATTATCGTCCAACTTCAGAAAAACTCCAAAATGGATGCGTGTTGCTCAAACGTTAGAAAACATTCCCTGCTTGGGAATTTCCCATCTTTTCTGCAGGCGTTGAGGAGGGTGTGGGCGCGTTCACTGAAGCCTTCCACAGCGTCCGCCAAGCGCTTGTTACTGCACCAAGCGCCGGGCTGGGGCACCCACAGGCCACAGGGGGACATAAGGACGACTTGGACGGGGGTTAGGGACACCTGGCGTATGCATCAGGGACCTGGCAGGAAATGGGACAAAGGAAGAGACTCTAGAGAGAGAATCCCTTACAGAGGTGTGGACGGGATGGGGGGCCACAGAAGAGACAGTGGGGAGCCCAGAGACTTCCCGCGGCGGGCAGCGCTACCGTCCCTAGGGCCAAAGGGACAAGGGAAGACAGGTGTGAGCTGGAACGCAGAGGAGAGAGGTGCATCACGAAGGGCCAGAGCTGCTATCAGGGACCGGGTGTCAAAACAGGGGGCGGATGGGAAGCAGGACCCCGGCCTCCCTCTACCTGCCTCCCTACCTATGCCGGGTCCCTCCCACCCGACCGGAAGCTGACGGGAAAGGGAAGCAGGAGATGCGACCACAGGGGTTGGTCTCAGGGGACACAGAGCAGGCAGAGAAGCGGGGAGGGATGCTGGTGGGTGAGCATGAGCCAAGAATAACCAGACTCCTGCTCTCCAGCCTGGCTCTGTCGCCAGAGAGCCATGCTTCCCTGGGCAAGTCATTTACTGTCTCTAGGGTTTTGTATTTTTTTTTCCCCCTCACCTAAAAATGAACTGCAGAATGGAAATCTTCTAAAGGATGATCTCTACCATCTACTTCGACTTTAATAATGTATGGTTTTAGATAGAGACATAAAAATAGAAATACAAGGGTAGGCTATACATATATAAAATATATTCCACACACGGCAGAGCCATATGTCTGTTTTCTGTAAATATATGCAATGCTGTAAAGTCGCGTCTTCCTAGGCATCCTTGTGTGTAAATATAACGACTGGGTTTCCCCCGGTGCACATAATTTAAAGCCGGCTTCCACAGCATAAGAGGAAAATCGACCAACTGCGGTGTATTCCAGCGTTTGGTTGGGCCACATTTCTTTGGTTGGGGGGACATTTACGTGAACAGCTGTCATAAAAAAAATAATGAAGCCCGTGAAGCGAACTGCACTCCAACATGACAGTATGCTCTGCTGGCAGGCCAGGAATTTACTGCAGGGGAACACAGATTGCCAACGTCCACACGAGGAGGAGTTTTTGCAAAGATCAGTGGTGGGGTGTGCCTCCCCGGGGAAAGGGAGTGAAATGGAGCCTCTCGGTACGTCCCAGACAGGCCGCGGAATCTGACCGTCGCTGCTAGCACAGTGCTATTTCCATCTGTGTGATCGTCTAATGACACCTTTGAACAGAGATTGACAGCCATCGGCACCAAATGAAAATGCCACGATGCATTTGAGGGTGTAACGGACGCTGGCTTTCTGCCGTCGGATGACATCCTCAGTCCTTAACCCTGTGGCCCTGGAGCTCGGGGCTGCTCGCCTTGCCAGAGACCTTTCGGACTCATGCCATTGGGCCGTTGTCTTCCTCACCGTTGCAGCCGTGGTGTGTTCATCCATCCCAGCCCAACACGTGCAGCCTGCCGGGCTGGAAACAGAGGGATTGAACCCTCGGAGCCGGGACTTTGCTCTTACTCTAGGTGGAAGCACCTGAGTGTGTCTCTAAGAAAATGAAGTTCCCGGTCTGTGTGAGTCTAAGTCCTGGGTAGAACAGGAATACACACCGAGAAGCGAGGCTAAGTCCCCCAGACAGGCACATGGCTGGAGAAAATGAATTTTAAATATTTGGAAAGCAGTATTGTGGTTTAACCACTTGGGCACGGTGCTCACCGGCAGCGAAGCCTCGCCCACAGCCAGCACTCACAGTCCGCACGGCAGTGTGCGCTGCGCATTGACGACGGATCCGTTTTGCTCTTGTGTGATGAGGAAAGCTTTAAAGCACTGAAAGCTTGTTTCACTTTACAGGCAGCTTTAGGAAAATAACTATAACAACTCCTACTAAGGACTTGTTAAAAGGTCACAGATTCGTAGTCACTTATTAGCTGAACGTACACACTGCAACTGCAGAGATAAAAGTAAAAGCTTTTGGCTGTCGA
>CAUYPO010008881.1:0-24745 GCA_963574435.1 Cheirogaleus major
TGCCTGTAGTCCCAGCTACTCGGGAGGCTGAGGCAGAAGGATCGCCTGAGCCCAGGAGTTTGAGGTTGCTGTGAGTGAGGCTGACGCCACGGCACTCTAGCCAGGGCAACAGAGTGACACTCTGTCTCAAAAAAAAAAAAAAAGAAAAAATTTTAGATGAGCGAGGTGGCTCACATTTGTAGTCTCAGCTACTCGGGAAACTGAGGTGGGAGGATATTTTGAGGCCAGGAGTTTGAGACCAGCCTGGGTGATATAGTGAGACTCTGTCTCTAAAAAAAGAAAGAAAGAAAGAAATTATGATTGGCTAAAACTATGCATACAGCCTGAGCAACACAGCAAGACCCTGTCTACAAAAAATAGAAAAAAGTAGTCAGGCATGGTGGTGGGTGCCTGTAATCCCAGCTACTTGGAAGGCTGAGGCAGGAGGATCAATCACTTGAGCCCAGGAGTTTGAGGTTACAGTGAGCTATGATCACACCAGTGCACTCTAGCGTGGGCAACAGAGTGAGACCCTGTCTCAAAAACAAGCAAACAAACTATTCCTAGTAATCTCATTTACCTTTACCAGTGATTGGCCTAGGTGTGGGCACATATCCTAGTTAGGACCAGTGAAATGTAAAGAGAAGTCTTATTAGAGCAGGGAGTCTGGGATCTTTTCCTCTTTGATAGTAAAACAGAGCTTCAAGAGGAGAAAGCTCCTTTGTTCTCAATCCTTTTTTCCTGTGAGGAAGTGATGGCTGGAACTGTCACAGAATAGCCATTGTGTGATCGTGAGATACAAGCACAAAAAAAATGAACGAAAAGCAATAGAAACAGGCTAGGTACTTAATGAAACCACTGAACTGCTGAATGACTTCTGATTGAGTCAACAATAAATGACTTTATGGTTAAAGTCACTGTTGTCTGATTTTCTGTTACTTTCAGCTGATAGTATTACAATACACTGTGTAAATCGATATTAATAAAACCTTTTTCCTAATATTATTCTGAAGTCACATAGATTAAAATCTACTTCTAATATTTCTTACATTTCACTTTTTTTTTTTCCTCTCAGAAATAAACCTGGAGGGGCAGCCAAAAATCTCACCTGGTTTGATAAAGGACTCTAAACTCTCACAGAATGTTGTAGTTAGAAAACCTGCAAAAGTCATTTTTGCTTTAGATAAATCTGAACTGAAATCAAAGCTAGAACAACCATGGAAGAAAAATCTTTCTGAAAGAGTGGAGGCAAGAGCTCAAGCCATGCAGCAGAAAATAATAGATAAGGATAACCTAAAGAAGGAACTAGAAAAAATGGCTGAAAAAAAAATTCCTAGGGATAATTTGGCCAAAGAGTGGTTTAATACAGAAAGCATGACACTGAGTACTCGTGCATATTTGCTTGACAAGCTTCTACCCACCTTAGTTCCTGGAGTGGAAAACATGTTAGCGCAAGTGGAAAAGAAGAAGCTTTTGACAGAAGCTGATATTCCAACCAAGTTTGATCCAATTAATCATTTGGGGGAATATTTAATGAGAAACAATCCTGGTTATATCAAAGACCCAGGGATGTCTGGTTACCAGAGGGTGATGAAAGAGGTCACAGAAGACCTGAAGATATATGTTCCCAACACTATCTCCAACAGGTACAGTTTGTCATATTTTCAATTGATGATCTATCTCCTTACATTGAAAAATTAGTAGAACAATAACATAATCACATAAATAAGACTTAAAAGAAGTGATGTTTTAGTTATTCGAAAAGTATTTATTGAGCTACTTCTGTGTGCTTTGCTTTTATTGAGGCACTGTGAAGATTAATGAAGTATATTAAATAAGTTCCTTGTGTTTATAGATTTAATTTTCTCACTAGGACTCCAAATGTATATTGATTTGTACTTTTATTTGTCTCTCTGCACTAGAAAGGAAGCTATAGGAAAGTTGGTACTTTTTAAAAATTCAACTTTTAATATAAGCAATATATTCACTGTTCAAAAGCCAAAATGTATAAAAAGTTGTACAGTGAAAAGTTTCCCTCCCATTCTCCCCCTCCATCTACCCTGTTCTCTACTTCTGCCATAGATAACTACTCTTCTTAATTTTTCTATGGATCCTTATAGAGTTTCTTTATGCATACATAAGCAAATGCATATGTGGATTCTTGATTTTCTTCCTTTAACACAAAAGTGTGTGCTATTTATTACCAAATAATTCTCTATTTTTCACCTGCCAAAAATCTTCTTCATGAAGATTTATTTCTGTATAGTCAAATTTAAGTGTTATTTTATGGCACCTAGATTTTGAGTCAATGTTACATTTCAAAATATTAAAAGAATTCTCCCATGTTTTCTTCTGTAATTATTATGATTTAAATTTTCATTTTAAATATTGATTCATTTGGAATTTATCTTAGTATAACATGTAAAGTAAGGATCCAACCTCATCCTTTTTCAAATGGCTACTTAGTAGTCTGAAGATTAAATTCCTATCTATTTTGGAGTGTGTTTCTGTATTTTTCTATTCGATACCACTGGTTTATCTCCTTTTCATGCACTATTACCACACTGCTTTAATTATTGAGACTTTTAAATATATTTTAACAAACCTGACAGTGCTATTTGCTCTTTTTTTCTGACATCTCTTGGCTATTCTCTGTTTACTTTTTTAATATGAGCATTAGGATTAACTTGTCTACTTGAAAAAAAAAGTGGAGAAAGGAAATCAAAGCAACCCTTACAGGAATGTTTATTGATATCAGATTATATTTTTTATTAACTTAACCAACATCTTTAGTAATGAGTATTTCTATCTGAGAACAGGTATCTTTCCATTTGCTCATCTTATTTTATATCCATCAGTATTGTCTTCAAAGTTTTTTTATATAGGTTTTGCACCTCTTGTTTTAGATTTATTGCTAGTTACTTTTTGTTGCTATTATAAGTGGCAATAAATTATATTTCTTCTTTTATTACATTTTCTATCTGGATGTAGTCTGAAGACATAAAAGCTATTAATTCCTGTATAATTTCGTGCCCTGCTACGTTGCTGAATTCTCCGACGATGAAATTTTAGTTGATTTCTTGGGTTTTCTAGGGAAGTAGCCATATTGTTTGCAAATAATAGTAGTTTTCCTTCTTCCTTTTCAATTTTTATACTTCTAACGTCTTTCTCTTACCTAATAGCATTGGCTATTACCTCCAATACAATGCTAAATAATAGAGGTGATCCAGGCATCCTTGTCTTTTTATGTCTTTAGTAGAAATGCCTCTTGTGTTACTGCTTCACCTTGCAGTTTTTAAAAATATATATGTAAGTTCTATATATGTGGATCTGAAAAATATTTGATCACAATAGGAAAAGTACCTAATTTCTATCTTACAGAGTAATTTTTAAAAATCAAGACTGATTGTTGATTTTGCCAAATACTTTTCTATACCTAGGGAGATGATCATTTTTCACCTGAGATACATTAACGATGAATTTTATTAATAGATTTCCTAATATTGAACTATCTTAGAATTCTTGAAATAAATCCCACATGGTTGCTATGTGTTTGGTTACATAGTCTTCCTACTAGTAAGACAGAATATTTTTTTGCTTTTAATCACAGATTTTCAGAATATTATATACATCTATATCTACCTACCTATCAATAGTCACCACCAGTGGCAGCACATGAAAACCTTTTTCCCCTTTTGGGGAAGGGTTCTTTTTTTTTAGTATTATTACAGATGCATGGGTTTTAATATATATTCAATGTATTTAAAAAGTTAATGGTGTCCATTTGGTGGTCCACCACTGGTATTATCCACTACAGCTTCATGAAACCTGGTCAGTCCACTACAGTGGATGTCTACTGCATCCAATTGGATGAAATGATGAGGATGCTTGTGATTAAGCAGCCAAGATTGGTCAATAGAGACAGGCCAATCCTCTTGCAAGACAACGCTCCACCACATGTTGCACAAACAACGCTGCTCAAACTACAGCAGCTGGACTTGGAAACTCTCTGTCACCCACCATATTTGTCAGACTTTGCACCACTGACTACCACTTCTTCCAGGCTTTGGACCACTTCTTGCAAAGAAAAATATTCAATTCTCAACAAGCTGTGGAAAACCTTTCATTACCACTCACTCTCCAGGCTTCTTTGCTGATGGCATAAACAAGCTACCATTATGATGGCAAAACCCTGTCGATAGTTCAGGGGCATACTTAGATTAATTGTACTGCTTCTTGTTTGAGTTATAATAAACTACACTTTTGATTTGAAATTGGACATTTCATATTTAATGACCTAATAATTTTTTAGGTCTATTCCAGCATGGGCGCTCCAGGGCTGCTGTGCAGCTGGTGGGCTCAGGGTGGAGCCAGCTGGTGTGCTCCAGCTCCAGTGGGCCCTTCTGGACCCAGGAGCAGACCCTGGTCAAGTTGAAGCCAGATGGGGTGCAGTGGGCGGCTTGTTGGAGGTGTGATCCAGGGCTTTGGAAGCGGGGCTGCAACCTGGTGTTTTTGAAGATTGTGCCCACAACAGAAGGCTTCCTTGCCTTCTGCAGAGAATGCACCTCCTGTGGAGAAAGCCCTACTACCCTACCCTCATCAGCTACATGAGCTCTGGCCCGTGGTGGCCATGGTCTGGGAAGGGTACAATATGTTCCACCCTTGAGAGCCATGATAGGATACACCGACTTGCCTGAGGCTATCCGGGACCATACTGGGAGACTTCAGCGTTCACATGAGCAGGAACATTATCTATACCAGCAACTCAGTGGAGGAAGCCCCGAGAAGATCCACCTGTGGTTCCAAAGCATTGAGCTGGTGAACTTGGCAGATGTGTACCCAGCCTGAGGGCTCAGGCTGCCCTTGGCTGCCCCAGCATCCTTCTAGCACCAACTACCTTGGTCAGTAAAAACTCAAGCCCACACTTCTACTGTCTCTCCCAGATCACTTCCCTGTCCACCTTCCCTGCTCCACCTCAGCGCAGAGGCATTTGAGTCACCAACTTTACTTGCCTTTTTGTATCCTAAGCCAGCACAAGATTGGACCAAATCCTTTCTATACCAAAGAGCCAGACAACCTTTGGGGTGTCTTTAACAGTAGGTAGAGTGACCTCTCCCCCACCCAAAGGAGAGACATTAAAATTAACTGTGCCAAAAAAAAAAAAAAGAAGTATAATTTTCAAAAAAATGAGTTTGTATTGAATTTCATATCAAATAATGTTTTGGGGTTTTTACCTAATTTCCTTGATTTTATATTTGTATTTCTTTTTTACTTACACTGAAAATCTAGGTTCCTAACAACATTGACATAATTACTGATTTTTTAATCCTACAGTTTACATAAAATAGTTTCAAAATAATAAAACCCACAAGCCTACTAATAATAAAAGTACTAAATGAGGTTTTAGATTTATTTGCAGCTTTTTTTGTCCTTGGAATATAACCCACTAAGTGTGTGAGTCTGTGTGTGTGTGTGTAAAAAATGGAGCCATCCAAAAACTAGAAGAAAGAGACTGGGGGTTAAATTCCTTTATACCATGGAAAATCCTTTTTAACCATGCCTCAAGATCATGAAAATATTGATAAATTTGATCACATAAAAATAAAAGCTTTTTGCCTGGCAAATTGAGTCACAACTACTCAATTCTGCCATTACAGTGCAAAAGCAGCCATAGACATGTACATTAATGAGCATGGCTGTGTTCCAATGAAACTTTATTTATGGATACTGAAATTTGAATTTCATATAATCTTCAGATGCTACAAAATATTCTTCTTCTTTTGACTTAAAAAAAACATTTAAAAATGTAACAACTGCACTTAGCTTCAGAACCATACAAAACCAGGTAGTGGGCCAGATTTGGGCCGCAGGCTGTAGTTTGCTGACCCCTGGTCTAAATGATATTTAGTATGTGTCTTCCAGATCTAAAACACAAACAATACAATTTGAATCTCTGAACCTCCTCCTGAATCTCCATATTTTCCTTTGACTATCTTCTGGCATGGAGACCTATATTAAAATTTATAAAGGAGCCAAGAGCAATGGCTCACCGCTGTAATCCTAGCACTTTGGGAGGCCTAAGCAGGAGGATCACTGGAGGCCAGGAGTTGGAGACTGGCCTGAGCAACATAGCAAGACTCTGTCACTACAAAAATTAGCCGGCCTAGGTGGCATTCACCTATAGTCCCAGCTACTCAGGAGGCTGAGGCAGGAGGATCACATAAACCCAAGAGTTGGAAGTTGCAGTGACCTATGATGATGCCACTGCGCTCTAGCCTGGGCAACAGAGCAAGACCCCATCACAAAAAAGAAAAGAAAAGAAAAGTTCCACAGGAGGTTATTATGCACACTAAACTTTCAAGACCAAATTAAAGAGAAACCAACTTAAGAGAGTTTTAGTACTGGTGAAAAGTTCCAACAGCATGCAGGAAGCAGAGTCATTAAATTTAATAAATAGGCTTAAGGAACATTTCCGCTCACCATCTGTTCTTCCAGAGCAATAAATTAGATTGTATTTAGATCTATTTCTATAAAAAAAATCTTACAATTAGGAACCAGTGTCAGGGCTGTAAACCAATATATTGACAAACCCTTCCTCCTATTAGAGATATGTAAATCTCAGTCAGTACATAAAATTCTAGGCATTTATCAATGTCTATAATTAAGAATAGTAATAAGCACACTAGGACTCTTGTCTAGGTTCCATTGCCAACAAATGCCATGACACAAGAGGGTTAGGTTGTTTCACTGATGTGTCTTGAACCGAAAGTCTGTATATTTAGGGTCATTTGAGGATTGATAAGAGTTAATTTTCTATTTCTATTCTAAGCCTTGGTTTCTACTGGAGCAACACTGTTATAGGCATTTCATGAAAGAGTTAATCAAAGATGCTTTGTTTGCCTGGATTGCTGGGATTAGGGCTTCATCTCTCTCTCTGGCAAAAATCCAAGTTCTATATGTCAACAGATGACAGTGTCAGGCATTTGTAGGCTATTCAGAAATCCTAAAGATGCTTTACAACAGCATGTTCTGCTCCCAATGCCTATTGACTTAAAGTATGTATACTCAGCAACCTTAGTAAAAGCAGTACTGCTTAGAAATTCTCTGAACTATAATCATTGTTTGTGTTGTCTTCAATTCATTACAGAGCCTTGGAGAAGTCCATTCACTTTAGGAGTGAACATTTTCCTTATTTGTATTCAAGAAAAAAGACAAATGAAAATTTTGTTTGGTTTGTCAAGACTCTGTCTTCTGGTGATAACATTAAAGTGTTTATTTGCTTCAACTTGATCCAAAAAGCTTTTATCTACCTACTTCTTAGGACAAAAAGATGTCTAAGAGCCATAGGTAGAGAAGATACTCCTTACTTATTTGGAACAATTTTTATAGTAGTAGCCACTTATCTGAAAAACACAATATCACTGCTGTGTAGGTTTTATATATGCAATATAATTTACTGCTTTTCATCAGCGTTCTTGATGAAGAAGACAGAGAATTAAAGTGGACTTTAATTCTTACATGCAATTTTGCAAAACTATAAAGTAGGTTAGGTTTGTGTCATTTGCTTTTCTTCATATCTTCTTCTTCTTTTTTTTTTTTTTTAGTATTTTCTTAAAGTATCTTTTCTCCCAACTCAGTTCCTCCAGTACTTGGGAATGCATATTTGATAGGTCATTATCATTTTATTATGAATTGATAATGAAAAATATTTGCTCTTAAAATAGAATTACAAACTTTTAATAGCCTGGTTATGGTGATGGTTACACATATTCATATATGTGTTAAAATTCATAAAACTATGCACCAAAAAGGGGTCAATTTTACATGTTATTTAAAAAAAATTTTTTTAAACAGGAGAAAAAGGAAAACTATTAATATTAGAATTTCAGACTATTCCAGAAAATAGGGCCTATTTTTAAAATTATTTTATTTATTATAATGCCCTGCAGTTTAACTCACATAATGTTCAAGCAACTTATGCAGCTATGTGACAAAATCTATCATCTATGTTTCTATTGGAATGTGGCATCTACAACAGGTTCTAAGATCTACTTCAAAGTACTTACTTTTTGTATTAAAAAATGCCTCAAAATGTCTAACTCATCCATATATGCTGCCAGCACAAGTTCTTGGCAAGATGAAGGGAATGTTTCATCCTCGATATGGATCTTCCTCAGTTGCCAGGAGACAGTGGCTTCCTAGACAGCTGTCTGTTCATACTACACACCAGCTGCCACCCCTTTACTGAGCCAAAACTTTGTGCTTATGTTATGCTAGGAAATCCCACAGGTGCTTCTCCACAGGTGATATTAGTAATATTAATCATCTTGTCAATCTGTTTTGAATATCAGATTTTATCAATCCAGTAAAGCAGAGTATGCCAAAGTGAATGAGTAAATAAGGAAAATATTTTTTACAGTATTCAAATGACTATTATACTCAATGGTATGTGGTGGGACTTTATCCAAACAGATTCTACTTTTGTTCAACCTGAAGCATAATAATAATTTATATACACTGACTAGTTTCATATCCCTCTCTAAGCCATACCCTGTTGTGTATGTATATATACCATTATTAAATAATTATAAATTCAACTATATATGGACTGAGAAATCATGGTCTCCCTGGATGATATTCTTATATTCTGCACCCCACCCTGCAACTTGATATTGATTAAGTCTCTGTTCTGCTTCAGTGGCATAGAATATTCCTAATGTGAAAGAGACTGAAGTAGAGTTCCTGAGTTAAGTTCTCTCCAGCTATGGCTGGATACCTGGCATACTGTCTGACAAGATGTGGTGGATGTGAAGTGGAAACATCTGACTATCCAAGATGTCCAGAAATTTTTAGAGTTTGCTGTATAATTTCATTGATTCATTTTAAACTATGCAGTAACTGATATCCTCAAAAGAAGATAAGATGTGTCTGTTCATAGAAGAGGTCTGGCCTTCTAATGGCTGAAGATCTTTTATATACAGCTCTCTTTGTTTTTATATCCTCTGTCCTAGCTCAGTCCTACACCACCAAAACAGATGTTTCTCAGCGCCTCCCCCGCCCCCTGCTGGGGGAATATCTTTGCTCTCTTGGCTTCTGTCCTAATCTTTATTACTTTTCCAGAAAGGCTGCTCAGGTGAGACTCAACCACCTCATTTAGAAATAGGAAATTCTCACCATCAATGTCAGCCTCAAAGCTTGGAGGCACTATGTTGGAGGTACCTAGCATATAGTGACAATGACCACCAAGCCCAGACTTAGTTAGACTGCATTCTTTATGCACATCAATTTGACTATCTCATACATATTAGCTAATCAAAACCACCAGCTAGATATCCTCTCCTAGAATCCAGAGTGCCAGCCTTCTCTGTCTAGAACATTCTTCCCCTTGCTTCTTTAGCTGGCCAATTTCTCCTTGTCCTTCAAGAATCAGCTCAAGTACCACTTCCTCTGGGATATTTTCTGTCACAACTGGTTTGGATAAACTACTTAAAAAATATTTCTTATATTTCTGAAGCACACGCAGGCTCATGTCAGCCCTTAGCACACTGTAATGTAATTGTTATTTAGCTCCCCATAATTTCTTTGAGGACAGGGAATATTTTCTATCATACCTATATTTGAACACTGAGCACAGTTTGGACTCAATAAGTGTGTGTTAGATGAATGAATGAATAACTTGAATTTATTGAAGAGTCTTTATTCAATCAGTATGTATTATATAACTACTGAGGGCTCAATATTGAGGTATTCCTCATAGAGAAAAATACAAAATTTGGAAGAAATAGAAATCCTGAACAGGCCAATAATCAGTAGTGAGATTGAATCAGTAATTTCAAAAATCTCCTAACAAAAAATAGTCCAGGACCAGATGGATTCACAGCCAAATTCTGCCAGACCTACAAAGAAGAACTGGCACCTATCTTACTAAAACTGTTCCATAACATGGAGATGGAGGGAATCCTACCTAACTCATTCTATGAAGCCAGTATCATCCTGATACCAAAGCCAGGAAAGGGCACAACAAAAAAAGAAAACTACAGACCAATATCCCTCATAAACATAGCTGCAAAAATCCTCAATAAAGTACTAGCAAACTGAATTCAATAGCACATCAAAAAAATAATTCACCACAATCAAGAAGGTTTCATCCCAGGGATGCAAAGATGGTTCAACATACACAAATCAATAAATGTGATTCACCACATAAACAGAATAAAAAACAAAAACCATATGATCATCTCAATAGATGCAGAAAGAAGCATTTGATATAATCCAGCACTCCTTCATGATAAAAGCTCTTAACAAACTAGGCAAAGAAGGAACACACCTCAAAATAATAAAAGCCATAAGTGATAAACCCACAGCCAACATCATGCAGAATGGGGCAAAGTTGAAAGCATTCCCCATAAGAATTGAAAGAAGACAAAGATGCCCACTTTCACCACTTCTATTCAACATAATACTGAAAGTCCTAGCCACAGTAAGCAAGCAAGAGAAAGAAATAAAGGGCATCCAAAACAGAAAAGAGGAGACCAAACTACCCTGTTTGCTGATAATATGATCTTATATCTAGAAAATCCTAAAGACTCCTCCAAAAGACTCCTAGAATTGATAAATAAATCCAGTAAAGTCTCAGGTTATAAAATTAATGTACAAAATCAGTAGCATTTCTATATATTACTAACAGCAAAGCTGAGAATCAAATCAAGAACTCAACACCATTTACAATAGCTGCAAAAAAAAAAAAAATGAAAATACGTAAGGGTATACTTAACCAAGGATGTGAAAGATCTCTACAAGGAGAACTACAAAACATTGATGAAAGAAATCACTGATGCCACAAACAAATGGAAAAACATTCCATGTCATGGATTAGAAGAATCAATATTGTTTAAAATGTCCATACTGCCCAAAATGATTTATAGATTCAATGCAATTCCTGTCAAAATACCAATGTCATTCTTCACAGAATTAGGAAAAAAATAGTATATTTCATATGGAATCAAAAAAGAGCCTGATTAGGAAAAAATAAAAATTAAAAAAAAAAAAGAGCCTGAATAGCCAAAGCAATCCTAAGCAAAAAGAACAAATCTGGAGGCATCATGTTACCCCAACTTCAAGTTATACTACAAGGCTATCATAACCAAAACAGCATGGTATTGGTATAACATTAGACACATGGATCAATGAAACGGAACAGATAATACAAAATTAAAACCATACACCTACAACCAACTGGTCTTTGACAAAGCAGACAAAACATACGTGGGGAAAGGATGCCTTATTCAATAAATGGTGCTGGGAAAAGTGGATGGCCACATGCAGAATGAAACAGGACCCCTATCTCTCACCTTATGCAAAAATTAGCTCAAGATGGATTAAAGACTTAAATGTAAAATCTGACATCATAAAAATTCTAGAGTAAAACTTAGGAAAAATCCTTGCAGACATTGGCCTAGGCAAAAAATTTATGAATAAGACCCCAAAAGCAAATACAACAAAAACAGAAATAAATAAATAGGACTTAATTAAACTAAAAATTTTCTGCACAGCAAAAGAAATAACCAATAAAGTAAACAGACAACTGAAACAATGGGAGAAAATAATTGCAAACTAGACATCCAACAAAGGACATTTAATATCCAGAATCTACAAGAACTGAAACAAATCAGCAAGAAAAAAACAGATAATCCCATTAAAAAGTGGGCAAAAGAAATGAAGAGACATTTTCAAAAGAAGATATACAAATGGCCAACAAACATATGAAAAAATGCTCAACATCACTAATCATCAGAGAAATGCAAATTAAAACCACAGTGAGATACCACCTTACCCAAGTCAGAATGGCCATTACTAAAAGTTCAAAAAACAATAGATGTCGGTGCAGTTGTGGTAAAAAGGGAACGCTAATATACTGTTGGTGGGAATATGTTAGTACAACCTCTATGGAAAACAGTATGGAGATTCCTCAAAGAACTAAAAGTAGAACTACCATTCAATCCTGCAATCCCACCACTAGGTATCTACCCAAAGGAAAAAAAAGTTATTATATCAAAAATACACATGCACTTATATGTTTATTGCAACACAATTCACACAATTCAACACAATTGGAAAGATGTGGAATCAACCTAAATGCCCATCAACTGATGAGCGGATAAAGAAAATGTGGTGTATATATATACCATGGAATAGTGAAAAAGAATAAAATAATGTCTTTTGCAGCAACTTGGCTTGAACTGGAAGCCGTAATTCTAAATGAAGTATCTCAGGAACAGAAAAACAAATGCTACATGTACTCACTTATAAGTGGGAGGGAAAGGATGTACATACATGGTAGTATAGGGTGGCATAATGGACTTTAGATAATCAGAAGTGGGGAGGATTGGAGGAGGCTGAGAGATCAAAAATTACCTATCAGGTACAACATATAATATTTGGGTGATGGGTACACTAAAAGCCCTGTCTTCGCCACTATAAAATTCATCCATGTATCAAAAAACCACTTGTACCCCCTAAATCTATTGACATTTTTTTAAAAAACCACTTGTTCATATAGGGGAACTATTTAATTAGTTAGCTTTTGCTGCATAACAAAATATCCCAAAATTTAGTACTTTAAAGTAATACCATTTGCTTATGATTTTGTGGGTTGGTAACTTTGGGCTGGGCTATGGCTTTATCTTTACTTCACATGGTATCAATTGGACTCACTCATGCCTTGCAGTAATATGGCAGTTGATGGCCTTAATCACTTTCCTAGTGATTGGCTGACTGTTTGTAGAAGCAATGAAGGTAATTGGCTCATTATGCAACAGGTGAGCCTAGGCTCATTTCCAAGGTGGTACTGTAGTGGATGGGCTCTAAGTTCAATAAAGAGGGCAAGCCCTGATGTTCAAGCACTTTTCAACTTTGTGCTTGCATCCTGTTTGCTAATGGCCCATTAGCAAAGCATATCACATGCCTACAGGTAGACACAGGAGATGCAGAAATAGATTACAACTGTTCATGGTACAAGCTGCAAAGTAACATTGCGTACAAAGAGACATGTGTCTAGGAGCAAGAAGAATTTGTGACCAGTTTTGCAATTTTCCACACTGTAGTTTTTCTTCCCTTCCAGTCCCCTTGTACTTTGACTCTGCTTGTAGGTTATGTCTACCCTATATTGTCCAAAGTTAAAAGTTTTAGATGCTTTAGAATTTTGTTGATTGATGTAAACATTCTCATGAGATAATGCAGGCTACAGAAGAGAAATTTTATTCATTTTCTGAATGAGCAACCACAACCAATTTGAAACTCATTTGGATGATATTTGCTGTCTCATGGATAGTGGCCCTGAAGCACAAAACTAGATTTTGTTTCTAAACATGAACATCAATAAGAGGAAGGAAATGTCTGAGCCTCAGCTAAAACATGTAGAGGATCTAGTCTGGCAAAGAGAGGGAGAAAAATATTTCAAGCAGATGGAAATATGACAGAAAACCAATTTTGTGAATTCATTTTTGTGTCACATGAGAATATGGAGACACTCAGTACTTAATACATGTTACTGTTTACTTATCTGTTCTGCCTTTGGACCCTAAGCTTTTTAATGGTAGAATTTCTGTAGTAGGTGCCAAATAAATATTTGTGTCATGAGTGAGTGAGTGACTGGTTTAGTAAGTAAATGAGTGAATGAATGAATAAGAAGAAACAGCTGGGTGAAAGACACCACTACAGAATAGAGAGCCACATGGGAACGAAGACAGAAAGTGAGGAGAATGCTATATAGAGAGAGGAAGAGAGATAAAGCAGCAGAGAGACAAATGGTAGGGGAAGACCAGGAGAGATAGGCAGAAGGAACTGGGGACTCTACGAGATAAGCAGTAGTCAGGGGTTTGGCTGTTTAGCAATTACATCAGAGAAACTTAGCACTTCCTTTTAGATATTTAATCTTCTAACAGTTCAGACACAGGTCCTTCTGCACTAATAAACTGCTTGCCCACTTTTATTTTCAGACTTCAAAGTTTATTTTTGAAGGCTTGTTTTTCAAAAGAGAATTTTGAAGGCCTTATATTGGCATAAAATAATGACTCCGATTTTAGTTGTTTCTTTTGGATCATTAGAGGTATTCAATTTACCAGTTCTTACTGAAAATTCTTTTGCATTTTAAAAATCTGTCAGATTGTCTTAGTCTTTCTTCTTTGAAAGATGAAGAACTGCCATGCATTGGGAAAAAAAACAGCGGCTATTTTTATCATTCTGAGCCATTTGATTTGATTTCAATCAAACCCAGTTTGAGGTTTTTGAAGTCCTAATAGGGATGATGAACATAGGAACAATTAAAATCACAGTTTTCCCCCCATTCTCAACCTGGGTGATGTAGTTATAGCTGAGTACAAGGGTAACTATTACGCCCAGGATTTCAGCAGGGGCTGTAAAAGCAATCGACTCTGGCTAGATAAAGGCAATAGGCCAAGATATACTCCTACATAGAGTTCTCAAAAGTTTGGTCCAAGGCATCAGAATGAACTGGGATACTTGTTATAGATGTCTCTTCCAGGCTTCTACCCTAGACCTGGGACCAATCCCTTCAGATGACTTCTGTGTCCAGGGAAGAGAGAGGCTCACTACCTTAATACCTTAGTGCAGGGGTCCTAATTTTTAAACAGGGGGCCAGTTCACTGTCCCTCAGACCACTGGAGGGCCAGAATATAGTTTAAAAAAAACTATGAACAGATTCTTATGCACACTGCACATATCTTATTTTGAAGTAAAAAAACAAATGGGCATGTCGGATGGAGGGCAGGCGAGAGGCGGGAGGAAGTGCAGAGTTACATAATGTGTGCCGCGTGCGCCACTTGGGGATCGGACTTGCTTGAAGCTCTGGCACTTGGGGGGGGAGGGGGGAGGGGCAATGTATGTAACCCTAACAATACTTGTACCCCCATTATATGATGAAATAAAAGGAAAAAAAACAAAACAACAAAAAAAAACACAAATGGGCAAAAACACCCACATGTGGCCCGCGGGCCGTAGTTTGAGGACGTCTGCCTTAGTGCATTCAACCTTGCTCTTACAGTATATATGGCAGCTTCTAAGGCTATTGTTACTACTTTTTTCTTAATTATAAATTGACAGCTTACCATTGTATACATTTGTGTGGTACAAAGTGATGTTATGATTTGTGAATATAACATGAAATAATTAAATCAAGCTAATTAGCATATCTATCACCTCGAATGCTTATTTTTGTGGTGAGAACATTTGAAATTTACTCTTAGCAATTAAAAATGTACAATACATTATTATTAACTACATTCACCATACTGTGTAATAATCTAAACAAAAACTTATTTCTCCTGTCTGACTAGATTTTGTACCCTTTGACCATCATCTCCCCATTTCTCCCACTCCCCAGCCTCTGTAACCACCATTCTACTCTCTGCTTCTCAAAATAAAACAAGTTTGATTGCTTTGTATTTCACAAATAAGTGAGAACATTTGATATTTGTCATTCTCTGCTTGGCTTGTTTCACTTAGCATGTTCTCCAATTCCATCCATGTTGTCACAAATGACAGAATTTCCTTGTTTTTTAAAGCTGGATAGTATTCCATTGTGTTTATATACCATATTTTCTTTATCCATTCATCTGTTGTTGGACAATTAGGTTGATTCTATAACTCGGCTATTGTGAACACTGCTGCAGAGAACATAGGAGTACAGCCAATTGTTTGAAAAACTGATTTCAAATCTTTTGGGTAAATACCCAGAAGTGGGATTGCTGGATCAGATGTAATTCTATTTTTAGTTTTTAAGTTTTCCATAATGGCTGTACTAATTCATATTCCCACCAATACTTCATAGGTATAGTATTTAGTTGGGTAAAATAAGTGCTACCTCTATAGAAAGTCAAATAATAGTAGAAAGCAGCCTGTGATTAATGCCAAATTCAGTAAGTGCTGGGGGAAGAAGGGCTCACCACAGGCTTGAATCAAGGAAGATTTCATGGAGAAAAGACAGGTACAAACTTTGAATGAGGTTCCAAACTCCTGTATTCTGCCATTTGAACAATCTGAATCAAATCCTATGGTCTTAACAACGTGTTTGCCATATTTACATCCTTCAGAATATCCAAGATGAAAGAGAGTGTTAAACAGAGAAGAGAACGAAGAGAAAGCATAAAAAAAGTGAAAGAACAAGTTGCCAACACTCGGAAACAGGCTCTGCGGGAGCAATTTGACGAATGGATTCTAGACCCCAAAGGAATGATTCCTATGGTAGTGGTAAGAAAGGGGGATATATGTGAAGGGTAGGTAGGGTGGGTGATAAGAGGGCAATTGCTAGAATAGTGAGTGGAATGCTGCAAGCCTCCCTTGAAATTTTTGGTATACTAAGGTAAATCGATTCTTGACCTGTCTGGTCCATGAGAGTTGATTCCTTCAATTTTTGTCTTGAGCATTAGAAAAAAAAAAACTAGGAAGATTTCTAAATTTTCACTCTGGCTGAGATTCCCAAACTTGTCACTGCAAGCAGACACAGATTTCATTTGTTTGTTTGCTTGTTGTATGTGTCTGTGTGGGTGAATATGTGTATATGACTATTTCTGTAAGACCTAAGAAATTGTGTCTCTTAGTTCCAGAGAACAACTGTATTCTAAGAGTTAGATATTTTCTCTCATGTATGTATGGATTTGAAAATACTTATTGGTTAGATATAATGCCAAATATTTTCAGTTTAAAGTGAATGGTTAAAAATGGACCCAGGAAGACAAGCCACAGACTGGGAGAAAATATTAGGAAAACACTTTTCTGATAAAGGACTGTTATCCAAAATATACAAAGAACTCTTAAAGCTCAACAATAAGTAAACAAACAGCCCAACTAAAAGATGGACAAAAGGCCTGAATAGACATCTCACCAAAGAAGATATGCAGATGGCAAATAAACATATGAAAAGATGCCTTATGTCATTAGGGAACTGTAAATTAAAACAGCAGTGAGATACCATTATATATCTATTAGAATGATCGAAACCCAAAACACTAATACTAAATGACAGCAAGGATGTGGAGCAGCAAGAACTCATTGCTTGTGGGAATGCAAAATGAAAGAGTTTGGCAGTTTCTTATAAAATTAAACGTACTCTTAAAAGACAAATACTGAATTATTCCACTTATATAAGGTATCTAAAGTAGTCAAATTCATAGAAATAGGAAATAGAATGATGGTTACAAGGGGCTAGAAGGAGGGGAGGAGGAGTTGTTTAATGGGTACAGGATTTCAGATTTGCAAGATGAAAAACTTCTGGAGACCTTTTCACAACAGTGTGAATATACTTACACATATACACTTATACACATATACACTTAAGGATGGTTAAGTCAGTAAATTTTATGTGTTTTTTACTGCACACACACAAAACTAAACACACTTTATACATATGATCCAGCAATCACTCCCCTTGGTATTTACCCAAATAAATTGAAAATTTATGTACACACAAAAATATGCACATGGATGTTTATAACAGCTTTACTCATATAATATCAAAACTTGGAAGCAACCAAGATATCTTTCAGTAGATAAATGGATGAATAAACTGTGGTACAGCTATACAATGGAATATTATTCAGTGCTAAAAAAGAATGAGCTTATCAAGCCATGAAAAGACACGGAGGAAACTTAAATGCATATAACTAAGTGAAAGAAGCAAATCTGAAAAGGCTACATACTATATAACTCAAACTGTAAGACATTCTGGAAAAGGTAAAACTATGGAAACAGTAAAAAGATCAGTGATTGCCAAGAGTGAGAGGGGAGGGAAAAATGAATAGCCAGAGCACCGAGCATTTTTAGGGCAGTGAAATTTTTCTGTATGATACTATAATGGTGGATACATGGCATTATACTGTACATTTGTCAAAGCCCATAGAATGTACAATATCAAGAGACCCTTAATATAAACTACGAACTTTGAGTGATAATGATATGTCAGTGTAGGTTTATCAATTGTAACAAATGGGCCAGCACAGCGGCTCACTCCTATAATCCTAGAACTCTGGGAGGCCAAGGTGGGAGGATCAATTGAGGTCAGGAGTTCAAGACCAGCCTGACAAGAGCAAGACCTATCTCTACTAAAAAAAAAAAATAGAAAAAATTAGCCAGGTGTGGTGGCACATGCCTGTTGTCCCAGCTACTCAGGAGACTGAGGCAGGAAGGTTGCTTGAACCCAGGAGTTTGAGGTTGTAGTGAGCTATGATCATGCCACTGCACTCTAGCCAGGTAACAGAGTGAGACTCTGTCTCAAAAACAAAAATAACAACAATAACAAAAAAAACCCCACAAATATACCACTTTTCTGCAGAATGTTATTAGTAGGGGAGGCTGAGGCTGTGTGTGTGTGTGTGTGTGTGTATGTTTTTGTTGGGGGTATATGAGAACTCTCTGTACTGTCTGCTCAATTTTGCTGTGAACTTAAAACTTCTCTAAAAAATAAAGTCTTTTTTTTCAAATGGATCAAGAAAAACTCTGAAATTTTGTTTTTAGTAATTGAAGAATACCGAAGTATAGAGAGTTCTTTGGATTGCCAAGCTGGTTGCCAAAGGTGTCTTAGCTCCATCATGCCCAATGTCTGAGAGTTGCTAGAAATGTCCCCTGTAGGGGGCAAAATGGGGTCATTCTTGAATCCCCATCCTTCTCAGACAAAAAGGTTGGGAATCACTAAGATATGTAAAACCACTTTGTATACCTTGAAGTATTCTATAAACTAAATATGAAATTACTATTTCTGTCCTTGAGTTGGAAAGATCACTCAGGACTTAAATAGAAAGACTATATATGGCTTTTAGTCTGAAATACTAAATATGTGGTAATTGAAGAGTAACATGTGGTTTCTTTCTTTCTTTTTTTATTTGCAGATTCAGAATGTTCTTCATGAATTTTTTCAAAATCCAGATTTTGATCCTGGTAAGTCTTCCTATTACTTTGGTATTTTTATTTATTTTTGGGGGGGGGAAGGATAGTGAATTCAGATGAAGAGTCAATATGGAGACAGAGATTATTCAGAGCTCTTATAGATATAATTAGCCTCTTCTGCATTTTCTAGATAGACAATGTAGAAAAGCAGAGAAGCAATCAATGATTCTCAGTCCTTTTACTCTAGTGCCCATTTTACTACCAGTATTGTCATACACTTTTATTGTCCTGTGACATTCCTAGAAAATATTACTTATATACACAGAATTTTAAAAGAAAGATAGAATGTCATAACTGTGATATAAAGAAGAAATACAAGGAAAGACATAAGAAAATTATATGTGCTGTATTTCAACATATAAATGCTTTGTTATAACTTCACTAGAAGACATAAAAGAGTAGTCAGAAATTTCTACCTACTTAAAATGAATGTTTAGATATAAGAAAAGTAAAATTTATGTACAATTGGCTATTTTCTTTGTATTTGACATTTGAAATGAGGACAAAATGAGTGGATTTGTATATCTACATAGAATCCTCACGAGTAGCTACAAATGCAGACTGACACAGGTATGTTGTATTAGAGTTCAGAGACAATTTTTTTTTTAGATAGAGTCTCACTTTGTTGCCTTGGGCAGAGTACAGTGGCATCATCGTCGCTCACTGCAACCTCGAAGTCCTGGGCTCAAGTGATCCTCCTGCCTCAGCTTCCCAAGTAGCTGGGACTACAGGCGTGTGCTACCACTCCTGGCTGATTTTTCTATTTTTTGTAGAGATGGGGTCTTGCTCTTCCTCAGGCTGGTCTCAAACTCCTGGCCTCAAGCAATCCTCTGGCCTCAGCCTCCCAAAGTACTAGGATTACAGGTGTGAGCCATCACACCCAGCCAGAGGCAATTTATTAATATAATATTACTTCATATTACACAATTTTCTGAAATGGGGAACAACTCTTAGTAAAGTTCCTGAATAAAACAAAGTATAATCCTCCTTCAGATTTTCACAATAGTTACATTCTTGGAGAATTCAACAGCAAAATTATACTCTGTCTTTATATGTAAAATAGAGTTATATTCTAGATTCAAAATTAATATAAGCAGATTTTTCACCTACTTGAATGTCTTGCAGGAGGCAGAAAGTCTTTATTGTGCAGGAATTGCAGGAGTTCTGCCTCTACTCCTACTCCCCATCTTTGTGGCAATAAAAACTCACCCGCAAGTTCCTACCATGCTCCCTGGGAGGATCCTACCATGCTCCCTGGGAGGAAAGGACAGTACCACCCCTATGGAAAACCACAGATTCTGTTACTTTTGTCTTCAGAAAGATTTCCCTATGTGAAATTAAATGAAAACAATCAGACTTGTTCCATAAAGAACTGGAGTTTGGGTCCTGAGGTTTACGTAGTTTATATCCAATTGTTTTTTTGACCACTTGTATTACATTGATAGCAATAGATTGTCACTTTTTGAAATAAAATATGCTTCCCATCTTCCTGAGCACTGGTTCCCAAACATGATTTGGGCCTTGCTGACAATGTTTTCTCCTACCTGTTCACAGCCTATACAAAAACTATAATTCTTCCATCAGCTCAAACTCCACTTCTTTTTCAGAAAAATTTAAAAATAACTTCATTCATTCATTTATTTTTGGATGGGGTTACAGAAGAAGCAAGTTAAGAGAACACGATTTGGGATCCTGATAAAATTAGAGACATTCCAGACCACTGCAGTTGACAGTGATTGTCTTTTCTCTCACCTCCTATACTACAGTATTTATTTTCTGGTCCATTCATTCATTCGTTATTTATTAAGCCCTCACTTCATTCCAGACACTGTAATAGGGTAGAGAATGCAAAGAGGACTGACAAGGCATGTTTCCAGCCCTTAAGTTACTCAAAGCTCAGTAAAGGGACAGATACCTACACTTAACTGTTACTACACGCAACTGTTAATGGTAGAAACCACATTGGTTTACATAATCATTTGGAGCCTGGGGGGAGGTCTGGGCTGGGGATATCAGCATCAAATTCATAAGCTTTTATGAATGTATATACAGTCCTCCTACGGCCACAATAGCTGGTATCTCATAAGTAGCACTTAGAAAATTGAAGAGAGACTGAAAAATCTTTTCTATGCCCTTGTGCCAGCCCATGATAGGCAGGAAGAGTTACTATTAGAAGTAGGAGAGGAAGCCAGTGTATTAGTTATTTCATCTTGAGCTTTCCTACAAGTTGTGTCTCTTGGGAAGGACAATAAAGATTACATATTTGTCATATGAAATGGAGACTTAACAATCTTTATTTAAACTAATTGACACATTCACCATTATCAATCACTATGCTATTTGTGAAACTCTTTTTTCTTGGCTTTTAGTTTTTTCTTCTATCTTTGATCACCTCCTAGCATTTTCTTCTTGAATTCTCCTTTTGCTTGCACCTTAAATGTTGTTTTCCAGTGTTCCCTTTTAGGCTCTCTTATCACTTTATAGACTATAAACACTCTGTGAGTTTTCTTATTCAAATCCATAACTGCAGCTATGACTCCCAATCCGTAGCCCCATTCCAAACTTTCTCCAAGCTCCAGATCTTTTTGAAAAAAATCTACAATGAGTGGTAAGTGAAAAAAGCAAGTTGCAGATCAAAATGATCATATTTATATAGAGAAAAACAAAAGACATGTGTATATATATACATATGGAAATGCATAGAAAGGTTGCTGGAAGGATGTTGATAAACTGTTGACAGTGGTTACTTCTGGGGCAGAGGAGAGTAAGAGTGCTGATGGGGGCTAGGGAAAAAGGAAGATATTCATGTTTTGCTGCTTATATTTTCATATACTATGAACATATTCATATGTTATTGACTTAATTTAAGAAACATTAAATGCCAGATGCAGTGGCTCATGCCTGTAATCCTAGCACTTTGGGAAGCTGAGGCAGCAGGATCACTTGAGGTCAGGAGTTTGAGACCAGCCTGAGCAACAACATAGCAAGACCCTTGTCTCTACAAAAAAAAAAAAAAATTAGCCAGATGTGGTGGCACATGCCTATAGTCCTAGCTACTTGGGAATCTAAGGTGAGAGGATCCCTTGAGCCTAGGAGTTCGAGGCTGCAGTGAGCTATGATCAGGTCACTGAACTCCAACCTGGGTGACAGAGCAAGGCACTGTCTCAAATAAATGAATGAATGAATAAATAAGCTTTTAAAAAGAAAGTTTGTAGAGGTGTCTCGTTTTAGGACCTGATAGCATAAATACTAGCATAAACCAGCACAGATGTTTTTGTAGTCTTTTATACTTGTTTTTGCTTTTTTTTTTTTTTTAAGATAGGTTCTTACTCTATTGCTCAGGCTTGAGTGGTGCAGTGGTGTGGTCATAGCTCACAGCAACCTCAAATTCCTGGCTCAAGTGATCCTCCTGCCTCAGCCTCCCAAGTCTTTTATACTATTGATGTGCATATTTGTTTCTGCTTTATCCCAACCTAGTCATTAAAAATATAGGCTCTTTTTTTCTAAGTATTTGCATTGCTTGATTATATAAAAGCCAGGAAAAATAATAATTTTGTAGTAATTGGGATGTTACCCAACTGTATGTCATTCATTTTATTGTAATTATGGATAAACATTAGTTAAGAAATAATTTTATGTTCTTCTTTTAAAGCACTATAATGTAAATATCAAATATGAATATATTACAACTAAACTAACTAGGAAATAACCTTTATTCCATAATTAGAATCACAATGCAAACAATTGGATATTACTGACTCAACGAAACCAAGATTGGACAAAACTGAATTTACAGAAGTAAGAAGTTACATTATTTAATATTTGAATCAAATTATTTTGCCAGTTGCAATTGTCTTTTGGTGGCTGTCACACATACATTAAGTTAAATGAAAGCACAAAAACTTATTTTATCGATTCCAAGATACTAATACATACTTTAAAATATTTTAACCCCTCTGAAATTAAGTTACATCTTACAATCAAAGGCACCTTACAATTTCTTTCCATCAACGACAATCATGATGTGAAAGTGTGAAAAACGTCCACTGACACCTTCTGGTAAGATCAAGAAAAACCAGAATCTTATATTCAATGAAATCTGGTTGTACAAATAATAGCGAGATCTAAAACTTACAAAAACTTTTCTATTGGCCAGCCACTGTCCTAAGCTATTTTTTTTTTGCATTTTATCATTTATTTTATTTTTTTCATCATATTATGGGGGTACAAATGTTGTTAAGGTTACATATATTGCCCTTACCTCCCCTCCCCCTTTGAGTCAGCGCTTCAAGCGTGTCCATCCCCCAGGTGGTGCGCATCGCACTCATTATGTATGTCCTAAGCTATTTATGTGAACTTGGGTAATCCTCTCAGCAACCCCTATCTTCTACTGTTACAGATGAAGAGGCCAAGGTGCAAAAAGGTTAAATAACTTGTACATGGTCTCACAATTAGTAGGTATTGGGGAAATTTGTATTGAGGTAGTCTGGTTTCAAAGTTCACATAATATTTCATCTGAGAAAGTATGATTCTATTGTAATGGAATAAGTGAAAGAAGCAATTTAATGGTACCAGCGTCCTAAGTCTTACATAACCCGCTTTTATATTTTTTTCATGTTTCTCTATTTTCCCTTATTTTTCTCTAATGAGTCCTAGAGTTTATCTCTTTCTCCTCTCATGCACCATTGTTCCACTGAAAGTGAAGAATACACATTATATACAGTTTCAAGGTTCTGTATGAAGGATTTCTAGAATTGTTTTTGAGATGATTGTTGTACAAATAAGACTTTGGAAAATTCCATCTCAGTTATGTTCTGTGTTTTCTTAGATTCTATTTGGTGTCTCTTAGTTATGGGCCAAACTAACGGCCAAAGTTGTTATATCTCCTTTGTGATCCAGAACCCATACTATGAACCACCTCCTTGTTATTCTCACATGCCAAGTCAATATTTCTCCTGCTCTAAATCAACCCAAGGCCAGGCATCACACAACCAGAGATAGCCCTTGTGCCCCAGAGTCCTCCAGAATTATTAAGACTAGCCAATCCTGGCTGTTTGTGCTGCCTTCCCTTGCATTTCCTGAGGAAATCCTAATAAGAACTCTGGTTTAGGCTTTCCCTTCGCTCCTTCCTGCTGCTGCTGTCTCCTGACCAAAACCTGGTGCTTCCCCTGTGGCTCTGCATGGCATGGCACCCTCCCTTCTCTTGGAAATTTTAAGTAATAAAAATCTTTCAATGGCATTAGCCTCTCCATGTCATCCTTCAGTCACCTCTACAAATTAAAATCCCAGAAATACAAATGAGACAAGCTACTCAAAAATATGCAGAACAAGTGATAGTATTAAAGTGATTCAGGAAAAGTCAAAGCTTTATCACTTTAATATAATAATAAACATAACTTACATTTCTTTGCAAGGCACCGATTCTTGGTGCTCCTTGCCTGTTTGTCTTATATCTGGTTCCCCTAAAAGTGGGTAATTTAGGAAATGTTCTCATTTTTTTAAACTATGAAAGTAATATGAATTTTATATATGTGAATTACATCTCCATAAAAAAGTAATATATGTTCACTATAGAAAATTAAAGGCCGGGCGTGGTGGCTCATGCCTGTAATCCTAGCACTCTGGGAGGCTGAGCTGGGAGGATCGCTCAAGGTCAGGAGTTCGAAACCAGCCTGAGCGAGACCCCGTCTCTACTAAAAATAGAAAGAAATTAATTGGCCAACTAAAATATAGAAAAAAAATTAGCCGGGCATGGTGGCGCATGCCTGTAGCCCCAGCTACTCAGGAGGCTGAGGCAGGAGGATCACTT
>CAUYPO010008882.1:0-13647 GCA_963574435.1 Cheirogaleus major
ATGTTGATGAAATTGACATTGTTAAATTGATAAAACTAAATCACAGAAAATTTTCTAAATATCTAACAGATCAATAAGATATTAAACCTATACCTGTAAACTTCAAATAAGAAAAAACAAGGGCTAAAATAATAAAAAATACAAGTTAGAACAAAAACTGTACCCAGAATGTAAATTTATAATATTGACTATATTAATTATTATGAAATATTTCATGTGAAACAGTTCATTATTTAGCTAATGAACTTAGAAAATATATTTAAGAGAAGCATAAGGAAAACAGGAAGATTTTACTTAAGGAGAAAGAAATTGACTTTGCTCACCAAAATTGAACAATTAATACAAGAGCTTGTTCATAAAAAAAAGGTAATGCTCTACAAACCTTATCATTTCAATACAAATACAATTCTAATAGTGTTGTTATTTTTTACAGTTGGGGGTCTCACTACGTTGTCCAGGCTGGATTTGACCTTCTGGGCTCAAATGATCCTCCCACCTCAGCCTCCAGAGTAGTTGGATACACTGACAAAAAAAACTCATGTTCTTTCAATTGAATAAATCACAGAAATATGCAGCAATATAATGTAAAAGAATAATATGCATAATAAACTAGCACTAACATATTTTAAAGTACACCAAAATGTCATCAAATCATCACACCTCAATATGAGTTCTAAAATAGACATTTCTCTCAATGAAAAGAAACAGCCCTAAAATAAGCAATTATATATGGGAATCTAATTCACAATAAAAATGGCACATAAAATCTCTAAAGATATAGACTAGTCAATAAATGCGATTTTCTCCTTTAAGATAAATTTATTTATATTTTATATATTCAAATAATTGGTATTAAAATTTAAGAAAAACAAATTTGAAAAATAATTTTGTGCCATATATGATAGCATTAGAACTATTCATTCTTATTTATATGTATATTTTATCAATCAGTCAATAAATCATTCCTCCACAGGAAAAATATGGACAAACATATGCACAATACAAGAAATAAAATATATAAGTGACTAATTGATTTAAAATATAAATTTAATATTACTATTAATTTTTAAATGCATATTAAAATACTAACACATCATGCTTCAGTCATGGGCTAGAAAGACTGTTACCATCAGATTTGTATAGTGGATCCTAATGACAGCTTTAAGAGAGTAAATTACTCCAACAAGTATGGAAATTTGTTTGGTAATATTTATCATAATTTAAAGCGTATACCCTTAGGTTCAATAATTCCACTTATCCAAAATTATTCTAAGAAAGAAGTAATTCCAATATTTTTCCAGAGAGTAGAAATGAGGAAACATTTTCTAGCTTATTTGATGAGACTAATATAACTTTGATTCCAAACTTGACAGGAACATTTTCAAAAATGGAGAAATTCCTAGTCAGTCATCATAAAACTATTAATAGATTCACAAAGGCAAAACAAAATATTAGGAAATTCAACCCAGCAATTCATAAGAGATAAATAAAAATTGAGTTCATTTTAGGAATGGAATCTTGTTTTAACATTTAAAAACTGCTCCATATAAGGCCGGGCGCGGTGGCTCACGCCTGTAATCCTAGCACTCTGGGAGGCCAAGGCGGGCGGCATTGCTTGAGATCAGGAGTTCGAAACCAGCCTGAGCAAGAGTGAGACCCCCGTCTCTACTAAAAATAGAAAGAAATTAATTGGCCAACTAAAATATTTTTATATAGAAAAAATTAGCCGGGCATGGTGGCGCATGCCTGTAGTCCCAGCTACTCGGGAGGCTGAGGCAGGAGGATCACTTGAGCCCAGGAGTTTGAGGTTGTTGTGAGCTAGGCTGATGCCACGGCACTCTAGCCAGGGCAACAGAGTGAGACTCTGTCTCAAAAAACAAAACAAAACAACAAAAAAAACCGGCTCCATATAATTTACCCAAACAAGATGAAAAAAGAAATAAATTTTATGTGATCACTGCAATAAAGGCTTTTGATAAAATTTAGGATCCCTTTATTATAAAAGCCAGATGCAATCTAGGAACAGGAAGGTAATATAGAAGTAGAAAGGTACTTTCTAAATCTGATCAATGATATCTGTAAAACCTATAGCAAATATACATAATGATAAAATATTAAAATACTTCCCTCTAGAATCTTGGGAAAACAAGAATGCCTATGATCAGCACATTTATTAAACATCATACTGAAAGTTCTACCTAGTGTTAAGTTAAAGTATAGGAAAGGAAAAAATATTCATGATTTTCAAATTTATATTGAAAATATAAAAGACAAAAATTGGGTGTTACAGTGATGAAGAATAATAAGATTTTCTCCCAGATAGCAAGACATTATAAAATTGTAGTAATTAGTATAGTGTGGTATTGGAAATAAATAAATAAACATTGAGTGAAATAAGGCAGACAGAAAAGACTACAAGAATACTTACTGTATGATACCATTTATATAAATTTCAGAAAACAGGCAAAACTCGATGATAGTTGGTATATATGAAAAAAAAACATTGTATTAAAATGAACTCTCATATTAAGGTGAGAAAACAATGTCTGGTTTTTCATGTTACCTAAGCGTTGGCTATTGTAGCCATATGCAGAAAATCATCCCCCCTTCCTGCCAATGACAGGCTTGAGGCGACAGTGGAAACTCTGCAACTCACGTGCAATGCTGGAAATGAAGATGGCAAGTGGTTCCAACACTCCCAGTCTTGGCTACTTAGGACAATATATTTAGAAGGTAACAGAATTTATTATACCTGACAGACCAGAAGGAGGAAAAGCAGATATTCCTTTTCTTCCCATATCACTCATCTTACTAAACACATCTCCATATGCAAAGGCTGGAGGAAGAGGTAATCGGAATAATAATGATCACTATTTTTAAATGGATAATTGTATGTACCAATAACTGTGCTGGGAGCTTAAAATAAATAGTTGATGTGTGACTCAGAGCAACAAATAGGATAGCTATTATTATGTCCCCAGTTGAGGAAACACGGTGTGGGATGGTGACACTCTCCAGTTTCTCTCATTAGAGGGGTTGGCCAGGAGCTGAAGGCCATCACATTGATCGATGGAGTGGAGCGAGGGCGCCTAATCCAGGTGGCACCTGATTGATCCACTTCCCTTTCAGTGGCTGATAGATTTGCTAGGTGGGGAAGGGGAACTTTCCCATTATGTTATTACCATTTTGGTTATTAATTTCAACTATGAGCTAGGTTACTCACCCCAAACAAACTTTACATTTCTTCCTCTGTATGAAAAAGACCCAATATTTGAAATAAAAATAACTCAACTTAATGTGAAGTTTTGCTGTTTAATTACAGTTTCTTAAAAGTTGTAAAAGTCTCTTTGAGTACTAAGAAATGAGGATTTCAGTATCAAAGACAAAGTACATATATTTTCAGAGCCCATTGGCGATCAGGAGATATTAAAACATCATCCCTGCATTTGCTATGGTGTGGGTTGCATGGTTGGTCATGCTGCCTTATTCATAGGCGTGACTGGGACAGGAATATCACCCATTTAATTATTATGAGGAGGTTCTTCCTATCACGGGACTAATGCATCAGCAATTTTCATAAAAATAACTTAATAAGACCTTATGACAAATCTTAATTTTCCAATTATTTTTTATTTTTGTGTATGTAAACTCAAACTTAGCCATAATCTATTATTGATATTTTTGTCCTATTCTCTAATTGTTGTGATCATCTGCTCAAGCATTATAAAATTGAACAGCTTGAGATTAGCATTCAAGGTTTTAGTCAGGAAAGCTTAACTCTCAAATATTATAGTTTAGCTATTTATCCATAATCAAATTTATAGTAATTATGTAAAATGCATAAAGATTTTAAATCCATCCTTCAAAGTAATCTAATTTATATTTATAACTTCATAATTATATTATCTTCCAATGATTACTAGAATCTTACATATTGAGAGTGAACAATAGATTAAAGATAGACTTTTATCTTTTCCTTGGTTATTCGATCTCACTAATTATACATTTAATAATAATCAATTACAAGTTAATGTACATAATTATATTATTAAATCTAAATCATATAAAGGTTTATTTAATAATCTAAGTTAGTATGACCCCTTAATAGTTCTCAGTAAATTAGACTTGAATTTACCCACCTAAAATTTTAAGACTTTAAATTATTTCTTATCTGTTCTCTGCCTTCTTGTCCTGAATTTAGGGTAAACCAACCTACTTAATCTAATTAACAAAGCAAAATCATGAAGAATCAGATTATAGACTTCAAATGATTGAGTTTATTTTATTTTTTTGGTTTGCTTGAATACTGGTATAAAAGAGACAGAATTAATCCTTTTTTATATGAAGTAGTAGAGTAATAACTTGAAGAAAAGGTGACTTTCAATTAGCCAGGCCCTATTCTAAGCTCCTTACATCAACATATTTAAACTGCAAACAACCCTGAAGGGTAGGTACTGTTATTATTCTCTTCAAGGAAAGAGGAAACCAAGGCATGAAGAAAGTAGCTAAACTTTCTCAAGGTCAGATAGTGAGTGGGACAGCCAAGCCACTGGACTCCAGAACTTAGGCTCTGAACCACTATTGTTTCTCCATGATATTCATGGTCCTTGTTTTCAATTTATAGAAGTATGAAGTCTGAGAGATGCAAATGGAACTACTAAGTTATCTATCACCTCCATGCAATATTTTATTAATAATATTGGGAAAGCTATGAATCTATTTCTTGTTATATAATAAATGTTTTTAATTAAGGCATGTAAGAAGAAGATTTTTTATTTATTAAACCACACATGGTTCTTGAATTCTATTTATTTTATTCTATTTAAGCTCACCTGGGATGTGTTTTTTTCTTTTGTATCAAATAAAATTAGAAGACCAAAGCAAATTCATTTTAAATGATTTAAGCAGATATCTGAAATTAGACTGGATTAAGATAAAAAAGTGGATTAATAAAAACAGGGGGAAGTTCTAAATATTTGGATATGTGTCTGTTCATATCTGCACTTTGGAAGTAAAATGAAGACTGCTCCTTTGAGGCTTTCAAAGTAACAAATAAACACAACATTTTTATAGTGATTGAGTAAAATATGTTAAATCATCCCTTCTTAAGAAACTAATTTTTATAAAGCTATGGAAATGGAAGCCAAAATTGTTAAGGACTCCTTATTGCCAAATACTGTGCATGTCACTTTGCATACATTCTCATCTCGTTTTCCTAATGACCTAGTGAAGGAAGTATTACACTATTTTAAAGTTTAGGGATCTGTGACTCAGAGTGGTTCAAATACTAGATAAAGTAGCTTGCCCTTATTGGAAGCCAGATCTGACCTAGTGCTAAAATCTGTCTTTTTTCATTTCCTCTTTTAAGAATCTGATAACCTCAAAAAAATTTAAGTATTATTATGCTCACAGAGGGTCACACATTTGTGTGTGTTTATCCTTAATGTCCTAAAAATGATGTATTTTTATACTATATAACATATGCAAGTAGGTATATATTCATAAGAATAGTCATTAATCTGCTAATATAGAATAAAACATGCGATCTATTAATATTTGAAAACCACTCATTTCTAAAACCAAACTTTTATATGTGAACCACAAAATTGTTCTCCAAAACTGGTCTCATTTTGTACAATTTGTGCAATGATGTTCTAATATTTATTTAGATATTCAATATTCTGTAATAGGTGCTATAAAATCTGAATGTTACCAGTTTTAATAAGGCTTTAAATTTATGAACTGGCCTCAGAGTCAAGTTGGCTGATTACAGTTAAGCCCCCAATATAAGCTTTCTTCCTCAAATATTCTGAATTTTAAAACTTTTAACATGGTAATTGATTACACATTTAAAAAGTACCCAAAAAATATCAGCACGATTTGAGACATTTCATAAAAATGATCACACTTGACAGAATAGTTCACATTCCCTACAGAGGAAAACATTTTTATACTGAACAAGCCTGGATTTATGATATCAGCTTCCTTCAAAGCAATGCCTTCCAGGTCTTCAGATTCCACAAAAGATGAACTCAGTTCAGCGCCTCAGGCCTGGAGATCTGGCCCCAGTGAGATACATTGACTCGTTTTGCTTCCTTACTCAATATCTTCTCTGGGTGGCAGACTGGAGAGATGGCACCTGGAAGGTGATTTGGTGAAAATGGTGGTAATTTAGCAGCAATTTTTGTAGCTACTATACACCAGTGGGAGTCATTCTGTTCCCTAGAAAGTGAGAGCTTTGATCAAACATCCAGGTAGGGAGGCTTATGCGCTCAACATGGAGTTAAGTTGAAGAAATGGGTAAAACACACAGAGCTGATTCTAACCTAACAGGCAAGGCTCTGTGCAAGATGAGACGCAGAAACTGTGGCGAGGGTTTAGATTAAATCACATCTGCTGCCACCATCAGTAATTCTTTCTCTTTGCTGGTTTCCTATTTGGAGGAGAGCTTATAAACGGACATGAGTGCAGCATGATGAGTGAGACAAGTGATACACAAAGACGGAGAAAACGAAACTCAGTTCTCTTTCTTGCCTTTTCTCATTGCTCTTAGTCAAAAGGCAGAAACATGTTGACATCCAGAGCCTTATGGTGGGAGATTCACATTTTAATTTGTGGTTCTAATAACTTTTTAAAAATTATTCTGGGGAGTCATTGGGAAAAACATTTTTCTTAACCTATTTTTAAGAACACATAGAGGAAAAATATAAAACCCCATGGAATGTAAAATCACAATCAACAGAACTTGATTTTGTGAAAACTACAAAACATACCTATGCTTCATTCATATGTTAGTAAACTTTGTTATTTATTAAACCAAATTTAAGGAGCATATACTGGGTGCTACCTTGGTTTCCCTAATGAGATTGCAAAATCATAGACACAAAAAGACAAGGCAAGAAGAGGTGGATTTACCATGGAGAGAAAGAAACTTAAATTTCAGAGTCATCCAAGTGCAAGGCTCATCCAAGACTCAGAATAGTCTTAGCACAGTGTGAATGTGGTCATTTGTTTTTATAACATTTACATAATATATCTAAACTGTAATTTGTTAACACTTTCTAGCATATACATCTTTCCCTTTGTCATGTTTCCTTATAGCCATTGAGGTGGCCTTGGGCATTTTGAGCATCTAATTACAGGAAAATTGAGTCACAGGTTCATTTAGATTGTGTCTAAATGAGCAAACAGTTTGCACCTACCTCTTTGTCTAGATGTAGGTGTTCTGATACAGTAAAAGCTTCCAAGAGTACTTCTATATCCCATTTTGTCAACTCCTACCACTTAGTGACACCAAGGTCAGTCCAGAGGCCCTATCTTGGTGTAAACATGTCTGATGACACCTAAAATATATGGATAGAGCAAGAGCACGTGGTTTGAGGCATACAAAGCTAAAAATTAGCCTATGAAAAATTCTCTCAATCAGTGAACATAGAAAACTGTAAGTGGAAGATATTTTTCTTATCGATGCATAGTCAAAATAAAATTTCTATCCTGTCATTTATATAATTGATAATACAGTATATAGGATTATAAATGCAGTAAAAATTGTTTTTCTTTTTTTTGAAGAAGATTTCCACAAAATGAAATGTACCAGAATGAAATGAAATGTACCACAACCTACTTGTGTTGGTAAGACAGAGATCCATAGCAGTACTGTTATGGGGAAATCAATGACAACATCTACATGAAATAAACTTGGTAAAATTTTTCCCATTTTGACATTATTCCTAAAAATCACATGACATGACCAAGAATAATCTGTGAATCTGAAAGGAATTCCCTAATCCACGAAAAACAATTATTTCTCAAACATGCTAATGGAATATGGGAATTATTTCTCTGTAGAAAACAATATTTCAAAACTATTGTTGCCATATGAAAAAGCTATTAAAGAAAATTCTGCCACAAATGAAGGAAAAAGCATGTTATAGAGATGTATCAGTAGATAGGTTAATGAAAGTATTATTCTTTTAATTTTGCATTGTCTGTGTTATTTCTCAGTGTTTTAATATTCATAATTTGTTATGTTTCCTTTTTTCATTTGAAATAAATGTTCATTCTTGTACCTATTTCTGCATTCATCATTTTAGATTCTCTTTCTTGAATATACTCTTCCAAATCTTACAGGACTAAATTTCTGGAGGTGAGAATTATTTAGATCTCTGGATTCAAGTATTCCAATATTCTTTATCCTGTATCAGTAAGATACAAAGGAGTATCCCCAAATTCTTTACTCCTAGAAAGCACGTGTTCTTGAAAGCCTCATTCTTTTATATGGCAAATTCTGTTATCAGGATCGCTAATAAACAACAGGTCTCATAGCTTACTGGTCCTCACATATCTTTAAAGGTTTATTTGGGTGTGTGTCAGATTTCTTCTACCTATAAAGATTAAGTCACAGCTCCCCACCCACCCTAGAAGACAGAAAGCTTCACTAAAAATACTACTGACATGCTTCAAAATAATATAAATTTCTCAAAAATCAAGAAATTAAGTGTTTGATAATTATGCCACTTTTACTCATAATTACCTGAGTGAAAGGTAATAATTATATAACTATCTATTTTTAAAATCCTAACATGGGTCCTGCATTAGACCCAGGAGACTGAAAATAAGCATACAAACATAAATGGAAGTGGATCATCATAAAGGACTTCATCCTCATCATCCTCACACTGATTAGTAGGCTTAGGAGAAAGAAGAAGAGGAGAGGTTGATCTCGTCTTGGGGATGGCAAAGGTGGCAGAGGTGGAGGAGATGGAAGGGGAGGCAGGAAAGGCAATACAGTTGGTGTAAATTTCCTTGAAAAAAATGTGTGTGTAAGTGGACCGTGTAGTTCAAACCCTGTGTTGTTCAAGAGCCAAATGTATTTTGTTGTGTTTTTGTGCTTATATTCATAAAGGGTATTGATCCTCTAGTTTCTTTGTCTTGTAATATCCTTGTCTGGTTTTTCTATTAGGGTAACACTGACCTCACTCAATGAATTGAAAAGTGTTTCCTCGATTTCCAATTTTTGGAAGTTTGTGAAGGAGGATTTGCATTAATTCTTCTTTAAACATTTGATAGAATTCATGAGGAAAATCATCTGTGTCAGGGCTTTATGGTCAGTTTTTTGATTACTAACTCAATGCGTTTATTTTTTTAAAGTCTATTCATATTTTTTATTTCCTTACCAGGCAGTTTTGGTAGTTTATGTCTCTTTAGAAACTTGTTCATTTCATGCAGCTTATCTGATTTGTTGGCACACAATTGTTCATAGTATTTCCTGATAATTCACTGTATTTCTATAAAATTGGTAGTGATATCTCTCCTTTATTTCCTATTTCATTAATTTAAGATTTCTCTCTCTTTTGTTGGTAAATCTGGGTAAAATATTGCCAATTATACTAATTTTTTTTCACAGAACCAAGTTTTGATTTTGTTGATTTTCTGTATATTTTTTCTATTCTCTGTTTTGTTAATTTACACTTAAACTTTACTATTTTCTTCCTTCTGCTTGAGTTGTAGTTAGGTTGATTTTCTTCATCTAATTTCTTAAGATGAAAGCTTAAGTTAATGATTTCAACTTTTTCTTTTCTTCTTTTTTTTTAATATAAGCAGTTAGAGGTATAAATTCACCACTAAGCACTGCTTTAGCTGCATCCAATAGTTTTGGAATGCTGTGCGTTTGTTTTTTTTCATTCACCTCAAGCTTTTTTATAACTTTTCCAGTAATTTTTGACCCATTTTGTTACTCAAGAGTATGTTGTTCAATTTCAACATTTTTTGAATTTCCCAAATTATTGTTATTGATTTCTAATCTTATTCCACTGTAATCAGAGAACAAACTTTGTATGATTTTAATCCTTTAAAATTTATCGAGACTTGTTTTGTGGCCTAATGCCTGATCTATTTAGGAGAATAGTTCATGTACACCTGGGGCTAGTCTGTTGTTTGTGCATGTGGAATGTATTAAAATTACCTACTAGATGTGCTGGATTTATAGTTTTGTTCAAGTATTTTCTTTTCTTCTTGATCAGCTATCAGCTACCTAATTGTTCTATCTATTTAAAGTAGGTGTTTTAGTCCCCAACTATTATTGTTAAAGTGTCTATTCGTTTTGTCAATTCTGTCAGCTTTACCTCATGGATTTGGGTCACTGTTGTCAAGTATATGTTTATAATTGTTATGTCTTCCTGATGGAATGACACTTCTATTATAAGATGTCATTTTTTTTCTATTTGCTATTTTTCTTTTCAAGTCTATTTTGTCAGTAGCATAGACACTCCAGACTATCTATGTGACTTCAGGGCAAGCAAAATTTTCTTATACAAGACACAAAAGGCAATAGAAATGAAATAAAAAATAATAATTTTAATTTCACCAAAGTTAAAAAAGTTCTGTTCATCATAAGACACCATTAATAAAATAAATCAGAAGTACAGACTTGAAGAAGATATTGTAAAACATATACCTGAAAGAGACTCACTCTTGAGGATATATATATTATTGTTATAAATCAATAATAAGAACATAAACATTCTAACAAAAATAGGCAACAAATATAAACAGATGCCCCACAAAGCGAGATATATTAATTAGCTAGTCAGAAAATAAAAATGTGCTAAGCATCATTAGTCAGCAGGGAATGTTAAATTAAAAATATAAAGATATTTGAGTACATACACACTATAATTACCAAAATTTGAAAGAGATGGAAAACATCAAATGATGGAGAGTATGTAGAACAACAGAACTGTCAAACATTATTGTTAAGAATGAATCTATAGAACAACTTTGGAGAAACTTCTGGTAATTTCTTTTAAAACTAAACATTGATCCATACTGTGCCCAGTAATCCTATTCCTAGTTATTTATTCAAGAGTATAAAAACATATAATCATGAAAAAAGTGAAACACTTCAAGTGTCCATGAATACGAGAATGCATAAACAAACTGTAGTATATATACACAATGTAATACTACCCCCCCAAAAGAATTAACTGATATATGCAACAAACAACAACATGAATATATCTCAAAATTAGGGCATGAAAAAAGAGATATGAAGAGTTCATACTATGTGAATTTCTTAAATTGGGGGAAAAACATATGTCGAATAAAAAGCAGAACAGTGATTTACTCTGAAGGTGATGGAATAATTTTCTAGTGGTCATATTCTGTATCGTAGGTGTTTTATTTGCACAGGTGATTGCATTAGAACTCATCAAACAGTGCACATAAGATTCGTGATTTTTATTTTATTTTATTTTATTTTATTATTGCTTTCAGAATACTACGGGGGTGCAAACACTTTGGTTACATAAATTGCCTTAGCATCACCCAAGTCGGAGCTACAAGCATGCCCAACCCCCAGGCATCATGCACTGCACCCATTAAGTGTGAATTTATCCTTCTCCTTCTCTCCCCTTCCACTTGTCCAATGCTCTATGGATGTTACTTCCATATGTGCTCATAAGTGTTGATCAATTAGTACTAATTTAATCGTGAGTGCATGTGGTGCTTGTTTTTCCATTTTTGTGATACTTCACTTAGAAGAATGGGCTCCAGCTCCATCCAGGATAGTACAAGGGGTATTAGTTCTTCATGTTTTATAGCTGAGTAGTACTCCATGGTACATATATACACCACATTTTATTAATCCACTCATGTATTGATGGGCACTTGGGTTGTTTCCACATCTTTGCAATTGTGAACTGTGCTGCTATGAACATCTGAGTGCAGATGTCTTTTTTATAGAATGTCATGTTTTCCATTGGGTAAATTCTCAGAAGTGGAATTGGTAGATCAAATGGTAGTTCTGCTTTGAGTTCTTTAAGATGTCTCCATAGTCAACATCATACTGAACAGAGAAAAATTGAAAGCATTCCCGCTTAGAATTGGAACCAGACTAGGTTGCCCTCTATCACCACTTCTATTCAACACAGTGCTGGAAGTCCTAGCCAGAGCAATCAGACAAAAGAATGAAACCAAGGGCATCCAAAGGGGGACAGAAGAGGTCAAACTATTGCCTTTGCTGATGTTATGGTCTCATACCTAGAAAACCCCCAAGGTTCTGCCATGAAACTTCTGGAATTGATAAACAAATTCAGCAAAGTCTTAGGTTACAAAATCAATGTGCACAAATCAGTAGCATTCCTATATGCCAACAACAGTCCAACTGAGAACCAAATAAAAGCAATAGCAGCAAAGATTTGTGATTTTAACATGCTATTTTTACCTCTAAGAGAAAGAATCCTAAACAAATATTGAATTCTAGTTGTTTTTTGTTTTTTATGTATTTGAAGGGTGAAGTTTACTGATCTAAAACTTACTTTGATATGCATTAAAATATCAGATGGATTGATGGGCAGAAGGATGGATGGACCAAAGAAAGCATAGATACATGACAAAACAAGTACATTAAGTTGCCAAATGTAGAATCATGAACACATGGTTATTCACCATAAAATTCTTTAAAATTTTCTGTATATTTGAAATTTTCATAATAATATTTTTGGGGTAAAATAAAATACAGGGCAAGATTCAATAAGCTCACAGTTTGGGAGAATAGATGGCCAAGCACATAACTATAATAGAGTGATGAGTGCAGAAATAGAAGTGTGTTCATTGCACGTGGTAGCACAGAGGGGAAAGTTGATACAGTAATAAGATTCTAAGATCCTAGTTGGAGATGACTTGAAGTCCAATTTGAGCTAAGGAGTTTCAACTCTACCCTCTGGTGTGGCAGAGGCAGTGAAGGGCAACAATGTTTCTCAGCATTTTCTCTTCCACCTGGACCAGGGCTGTCTGGAGGGACTGGGATATGAGGATGATGCTAGAGTCACTTCTGTAGCCATTGGTGTGTCTGTCTTGAAATGAGTGTTACTCACTGGATTATTTGAGGTTTCTGGAGAGGACCGGTCAACTGCCCCAGGGCACATTCTAGGCCATGCTTCTTTGAGAAGGGCATGACCAGCACTCCAAGGGCATACTGCTTCCTCCTAGATGGAAAGGAGGCTGGTGAGCATTGCCTCAGCATTTGATTTTGTTTGATTTCTTTAAAATGTTTACTTTTCCCACAAAAAATGTCTAGGATGTCTTACTAATTACTTTTCAATATTTTTAATTTTTATTTCAGGATATTATGAGGGTACAAACATTTTGGTTACATTATGTCTTTGCCTCACCCAAGCGAGGATTAGAGGCATGCTAATTAGAGGATTTGAGGATTAGAGGCATTCTCCTCTACAATGCTCACTGCATCCATTAGTTTTGAGTTTACCCCCCACCAACCTCCTAATCCCTGGAGAATATTACTACCATGTGAGCATCATAGTGTCCATCAATCAGTGCCAATTTGATGGCAAGTGCAAGTGGAGCCTATTCTTCCATTCTTGTGATACCTCACTTAGGAGGATGGGCGTGAGCTCTATCCAGAAAAATATAAGAGATGCAAAAATTGATTATCTTATTTACGAAAAGGAACATCATTTTGTAATTAGCATGTTGCTTTCTTGCATAACCTCTGTGACCTTGAGTACATATTCCCTTTTGCATATTTTCATGTCAGAGAAATTTTTTTAAAATACTATGTCTGTGCTGATTGGGCCCAAATACAAGCTCATTGGCTGTGTTTAGATTTAAGAAATTTCCAATCTTGGG
>CAUYPO010008883.1:0-16063 GCA_963574435.1 Cheirogaleus major
TCACGCCTGTAATCCTAGCTCTCTGGGAGGCCGAGGCGGGCCGATCGCTTGAGTTCAGGAGTTCGAAACCAGCCTGAGCAAGAGCGAGACCCGTCTCTACTATAAATAGAAAGTAATTAATTGGCCAACTAAAAATATATACAAAAAATGAGCAGGGCATGGTGGTGCATGCCTGTAGTCCCAGCTACTCGGGAGGCTGAGGCAGGAGGATTGCTCGAGCCCAGGAGTTTGAGGTTGCTGTGAGCAAGGCTGATGCCACGGCACTCACTCTAGCCGGGGCAACAGAGTGAGACTCTGTCTCAAAAAAAAAAAAAAAAGAAAGAAAATTAGTCGGGCACGATGGCGCATGCCTGTAGTCCCAGCTACTCGGGAGGCTAAGGCAGGAGGATCGCTTGAGCCCAGGAGTTTGAGGTTGCTGTGAGTTAGGCTGACGCCACAGCACTCTATCCCGGGCAACAGAGTGAGACTCTGTTTCAAAAAAAAAAGTTTGACAAAGAACATGTGGATTCATACTGCCCAATTTTTTATTAGATGTAATAAAAACCAGGCCTGAGCCCATCATGTGCCCAGGAGAAAGCTGAGCCCTGTGTGCAAGCTATCTCTCCAAATCCTGAAACAACCCAGCAAGGCCAATATTCCTTTCATGGGTGGGGAAACCGAGGCTCGTAGTTACAGACTTGCCCAAGATCACACAGCTCCTAACACAACCCTGCGATTCAAGCCTGGGTTTGTCTGACCCTGAGCCTGGGCCTATCTCTCACCATCTCCCAAAGCCACAGGGTTCCAGCTGAGCAAACAGCTCCCAACCAGCTAGATGCCTGCATTTGGAAATTAAGCTGACCCAAGCGTGCTGTGCTCCCTAACTATGGTTTCAAACACAAAATCACATGCGAGTCTGAGCAGCAGAAGCTGAGAAGAAATGCCCCTTCCCTTCAGGCTTACGCCCACCGTCGGCCCCCCATCCATGGCCACTGCCCAGGGCTGTGGCCTGGACACAGCGCCTGCCCACATGACCACTGGAGAAAGCCCCCTCTGCAGCTGTTCCCGGACTGTTTTCCCAGAAGCCCAGAAAGCTGAGGCTGTGCCAGCCATTCACACTCGGCTCAGAGGCCTGAGTTTCCAGGGAACTTTCGAACAGTGCTGTTAGCTCGGCGCCGTGAAGTTTCCTGGCAAGCGTGGCTCTCCTCGTTTTATAGATGAGAGAACCAGACTCCAGTGGTGCACACAGGGGCCTGGCAGTGCCAGGCTTCGTGTCATGCCGCTGGCCTCGGCCAGCAGAGGTCACCACCTGCCCACCCTTCCCGCTAAGTGCCACCGCCGACCTGCGCCACACCTGGTTACAGCACAGGACCTGCTGCTTCTGGCACGTAAACGTCAAATAACCAAAGTGACACCGAGTTGTTTTTGAAAGTGATGGCTCAGAAAATTCGTCTCCATAAAGAGATGAGATTTAAAGATGCCCATATCGTGGCATTCTCATCCTTTTTGTTACTATTGATAATTTGAGGTCAAAAATGCCATAAAGATAAAAATCAGAAATATCTCTAAATAGAAAGTAAAGTCCCGTAATCCCCCTGCCACCAATCTAAGTGGGTTTTTCAGACCATGGCATCATTTAGGAAAAAGGGCCCACTAGAAATGCTAAGACGCCCTCGAGGGGCCGGTTCCCACCCCGGGGTCTCAGGGTGGCGGCGCACCTCTGCCCACGTTGATGAGGATGGCGGTGGGTTTCATCAGCCGCAGCTCCCTCCGCCCGATCAGCCCACGGGTCTGGGGCGTCAGGCTGGCCGCCAGCATCACGAAGTCCGACTGCCGCAGCAGGTTGTCCAGCCTCTCGCAGTAAGTGGCCCCTACGGCTTCCTCCTCCTCGAACTTCCTGGGGAGGCAACAAGGAAGAAAAATCATATCCTCTAGCCAGAAATTCATCTTGTTTCCCTCCTGGGAGGAGCCTCTCAGGGCAGCCAGAGCCCATCCTCCCGCTGGGCCAGACTCCATGTGGGCCCAGGAGGCTGAGACTGGGCAGCCCCTGCCAGCCGCTGCAAATCCTCAGAATCGCTGACCGCAGCGTCCTCAAAGACCCCAAGCTCCTGGGGCAAGTGCTCCCTCCTCCCATCTTGGGACCCCCGAGCCTGGGACAGGCCTGGCGCCCATCATTCCCAGACATGCTTTCACCAAAGATCCCAGAGACAGAAAAGCGCCTGACCAGAAAGCAGGTATCACAGGATCTGATGCAGGTGGGGTTTTGCTTTCTGTTTTGTTCTGGTTTTGGCTGAATCTTAACTCCGGCTCTGGTCACCTCAGACAGCTGATATTCAGCTAATACCCAGCGTCCAGGTGCTCGCGATGCTGCTGCCCACAGAGCAGTCAGACCAACCCTCTCCTGACTCTCTCCGGCTGGCACAGCACACCCAGCCACACCGGAGGTGGAGCAGGTGTCAGTTCTGCTCGGTTCCAAAGCCATTCTTTGAATTTACCTGCGGGTCCTATTGTGGTACAGAATCTTCATTTCGAACGCTTTGGCCCTCCGAGCGATCTTGTAGCCGATGCTGCCCATGCCAACAATGCCCAGAGTGGCCCCCGTCACCTCCTGACCCATCCAGTTCACACAGAAGTCCTCTGCATCTGGGGCAACGGCCAGCTGACAGCCTGAAACACGCCATGCTCAGGGTGAGCCGTGGACGCGATGCTCCCACGAACAAACCCACAGCCCTCACGGGGCTCTGGCAGAGCGCAGGGGCCCGGACGTGCCTGGGCCACGCTGTTCACTCGATTTTGTCTCAGGGAGCTGAAGGACGGGAACAAATGACAGTTTCTCCAAAGCAAAACCAGAGCCTCCTGGTAGGATGCTTTAAAATAGAAACTTCTTTCACATTAAGAAGTATTTCTGGTTAAATTAGTTGTTTTGGGGTGTGTGCGTGTATTAGCCATTAGCCGGAAATAGAGCCTGGCTCCTGCTTCTTTTCCGGAACCCTTTGCACTGAAGCTTCATTTCAGGAGAGTGGGCAGTTGTGAGTTTCCAGGGAGGCTCCCAGAGACAGTGGAGTGTGTGGGAGGTGGAATTCCCCCAGGTACGCGCTGGCCTGCTGGGGTGATCCCAGGGCATTTCCATAATGGCTCTGAGATCACTCACACCGACATTTTGGGGGCTGCTGGGCTACATCTGCTTTGGCTGCCAGGCTTGGGCACTCGCAGACTGCAAACTGCCAGGAGGGGCTCCCGTCCCCAGTGAAATAAAGTCTCAGATGTGGGGTGAAGAAGTCAGGACCAGAAAGAGACATGTAACTTGAGGAGACTGATTTGAATATATATATATATTTTTGAGACTGAGTCTCACCTCTGTCACCCAGGCTGGAATGCAGTGGCATCATCATAGCTCACCGCAGCCTCAAATTCCTAGGCTCAAGAAAGAGATCCTCCCTCCTCAGCCTCCTAGTAGCTGGGACTATAGGTACATGTCAGCACACCCAGCTAATTTTTCTATTGTTTTGTAGAGACAGAGTCTCGCTATGTTGCTCAGGCTGGTCTTGAACTCCTGGGCTCAAGCGATCCTCCTGCCTCAGCCTCTCAAAGTGCTGGGATTACAGGTGTGAGCCACCATGCCCGGCCCTATTTGCATATTTCACAATTATTTTAACATGTGTGTTATTAAACATTTGTCATTTGGTTCTTTGGAAAACCACAATCTTCCATGGGTGTTTTACCTTCGAGGACCCTGCGGGCTGCGGCCAGCAGTAAGGCCATCCCCAGGTCTGCCGTGGGGTCAGAGACGGCGCGCGGCGTGTTGGCCACCTTCACACCGAGGCTGGCGATGAGCTGCAGGTCCAGGTGGTTCACACCAACTCCCCCGTTGGCGATAATCTTCAGGGAAGGCAGGCTCTGCAGGAGGTCCTGGTCGATGGCTGGCTTCCCACCCCATATGTATATGGCTTGGATCTTCTGGCGGAATCGTGTTTTATTTTCCACAAATTCTGCCATGGTAACGAGACTGAAGTGTTTCTGCAGCTCTCCAATGTGACTCTCACATACGCCCTGGGGTCCTTCAAGTGCAAACACCAAGACTCCAGGCAGCTCCCTACCCTCCATGACCTGCAGAGAGACAGATGGGAACAGCCCATGCACGTGTCTGCCACCCACCGGCTTTCTAAATTACAGCAGGGCTGGAATGCACTTCATTTCCTGGACAAATTCCTATAAAACCTGAAAGGCAACAGACCCACAGCACCGTGTACAAAGTCTCCGCTGTGCCTACCTCCCCTGTCGCACGTGGGCTTAATTCTGCCCTTTAATGGACAGCGGGCAGGGGAGGTGGCCCCTCCTGGAAGTCACATCCTTGGGTCACTGCGTGGAGTGTGGCTGTACTTACTCAGGAGGGCTCAGCGGAGACCCCAGCTTCTGTCTCGGTTCCTCACTCCCTGTGCGAGCGCTTGCGCTTGCTCTCTCTCTCTCTCTCTCCCTCTCCCCCTTTCTCTCTCTCTCTCCCTCCCTCTCTCCCTCTCCCTCTCTCTCTCCCCCCACCCCTCTCTCTCTCTCTCTCCCTGGGGGAAGATGTCACCAAGCTTGCAGATGACTTGGGAGCAGAGCTTCTGAGGCCTGCCAACCACCACGCAAGCCAGGAGAGATGCAGCTGTGCCAGCTCAGCCACTTCTGGATTCCTGACCCAAAGCAACTGTGACATAATCAATGTTGGTTTGCAGTCACTAGTGTGAGGGCAACTCCTGCACGCAGCTGGGGGGGAGTGACCCATGTTGGTTTGCAGTCACTAGTGTGAGGGCAACTCCTGCACGCAGCTGGTGGGGAGTGACCCATGTTGGTTTGTAGTCACTAGTGTGAGGGCAACTCCTGCATGCAGCTGGGGGGGAGTGACCCATGTTGGTTTGCAGTCACTAGTGTGAGGGCAACCCATGTATGCAGCTGGTGGGGAGTGATCCATGTTGGTTTGCAGTCACTAGTGTGATGGCAACTCCTGCACGCAGCTGGTGGGGAGGCAAAGCTCCACCTTCATCTCCCAGCAGGGCCAGAGAATTAAACTGCCATTTAATACAAGTTCTCCGTGTTTCAGGAACCTTCAGAGGCGATGAGAGTCCAGACACACAGTTAGAGTCAGTCGTGCACGTGCTGAATTGGACAAAACAGAAAGTTGTGGAAGTGATAAGGCCAAGGCACCTGGTACGGGGCAGTTAGCTGGGTCCAGGAGTAGGAAAGTGTTAACAGTTTGTTTATGCAGATTTCCTGTGGCTTCAACCTTTCACCCTTGATAAGAAGCTCATCAAGCACAGGGATTTCACCTCCTACTTCTACAGAACAGAGCAAAGTTCGGAGGGACCCTCTGCGCTGCCTTCAGTCAGTCACGCTAACCCTTCACAGCAGCTCGCAACTCTTAAGACTGACCGGCTTCCGCCGTGAAAGGAAAAAGTATGCTATTGCCTGTCATGTGAATTAAATAAAGCTTTATGTGCCTTGTTCCTGATTAAAAACAAGAGAGTGTGACTGTGGGGCGGGGCCTGCGGGTGCCTGGTGGGGGCCGACTACACACCCAGTCCCTTCCCCTCCCTGATTTCTACATCCCGAGGCTGAGAGGACAGGTGGCCCCTGCAGGGTCCCACGCTGGACAACTCTGATGTGATTGCCAGCAGGGCATGTCCACCTATGAAATTTAAGAAAACCAAGATTCTTACAGCTTTGTTTTTGCCTAGCAGCGTGATCGTTCAGGCATTTACCCTTCCTGACTGCTACGTGCATTTTCCTCACGCTGTCCAACCTGGCCTGCTATAATAGATTAAAAATTAGTTATTAAGATGATTGCTTAATTAAGAAAAAGAATATTACCTTTGTTGAACTTGCCTTCAACACACTCAAGGCTCTCAATTCAGGATTTTCTTCTTTTAAAGGCCCTGGAAAATTGAGACCCAGAAAGAAAAGTAGAATGAACTTCCACTTCTTTCAAAGGAAAGTCAGAGATTTATAGAGTTTCCTGGTAGGCGTTGCCTGGGACAAGGAGGGGTGTGTGGTCCACTGACCCTTGAGCCGTGGGAGCCGGGGAGCAGCCCTGACTGAGGGCAGGGGGACAGGAGAAAGGGCCAGGGGGACGCAGGGATCAGAGGGAGGGCAGGGCCACCAATTTGCTTAGCAGATTGCTTGAGTCTGTATGCTGAGGCTTATCTCTGATTAACAGACTTGCCTAGCTTAGAACATTACAAACCTTCAGAAAAAGCTTCATTTCTTAACCAATTACAAACCAAAGAACCTTTAAACCAAAGAACCTGTAAGCCCCTGCTGCGAGATGTCCCACTTCTTTGGGACAAATCACTGCCTACCTTCCAGGTAATCATTTGTGATTTTCCTGCAATTCTTGTCTCCCTAAAATGTATAAAACCAAACTGCGGCCACTGCCTTGGGACCACTTACTGGAGGCTTCTTGGGTATGCGCGGGAACACAGGCAGGTGGCCGGGGCCCTCTCCCCATGCAGGTCTCAGGGCAGGAGAGGGGGCGCATGGCTCCCAGTCACAGGCCCCCCTGGCTCCCTCCCTGGCCTGGCAGGGTGATGTGGAGGTGATGGCAGTGAGGCTGATCTCTGTGCAGACCATGAGAGCTCAGAGTGGTGTCAGCAGGTCCCTGCGATGTCACCACACAGTCTCCAAACAGCGTCCTGATCAATCCAGAGGCCTGCAGTGGGGCGAGGCCCCCACAGCTGGGATGGCAGTTTCTGCAGGGGAGCCTGGAGCCCTGGGGGTCTCTCCTCTGACCCCTCCCCACGTGTGGATATTCCCCCCAGGTACCTTCCAATCTTTTCAAAGGGATCACCCGCCTCCCTCGACTTCACTTTGGGTATCTCCAGTGTCTGAAGGTTTGCAATGCTCTCTCAATGACGTCCGTCTGTAGCTGAGTATCTGCTTGCAACTTTCGATCTGCTCCTTGAGAGAGCCGTGTGCAGGCTGCTTCTAGTCCACCAACCTCACGGCTTCTTGTCCTGAGATTTTGATTTTCTTTTTACATTATTCCTCTCTCTTGATATTTGACAGGTGAGTTCAAGTTCAGTATCCCCCAAATCTTTCTCACTTTCCCAAAATTTGCCTCAAAGTAGCACCAACTGGCTCTTGTCTTCCATCCCTTTCCCCCTCCACGCTCTCTTGAAGTCTATTCTTTTGTTTTAGAGGTGGGGTCTCACTCTGTCACCCAGGCTGGAGTGCAACCCAGCTCACTAAAGCCTCAAATTCCTGGGCTCAACTGATCCTCCTGCCTTGGCCGGAGGTGGGTATGGGGGATTCTTTAGTTGGCAATTGGTTGAAAGAGTTAAGCTTTGGCCGGGCGGGGTGGCTCACGCCTGTAATCCTAGCATTCTGGGAGGCCGAGGTGGGAGGATCACTCAAGGTCAGGAGTTCAAAACCAGCCTGAGCAAGAGTGAGAACCCGTCTCTATTAAAAATAGAAAGAAATTAATTGGCCAATATTAAAAAAAAAAAAAGAGTTAAGCTTTGTCTCAAGACCTGGAGTCAGCAGAAAGAAACGCTTCAGCTGAGATAAGGGATCTGCTATCTGTCACATGGCTCTATTCCAGAGTCAGGCTGACAAGTGAGCCCCATGATACCAGGCTAATAAAACCCATTTAGTGAGATTTTGTCACTTGTAGGCCTGGCTCACCAGGCCTCTTAGACAGGAATTTGGGCAAGGAAAAAAAAAGGTCAGAGTTCAGTCCTCAGCTTCCCTGTTGGCCAAAGGTCACTCCAGGGATGCATGAGCCAGTGGGTTGACGGCGCAGGAGGTCCCAGCGCTAGGAGGGCTCATCCCTAGAGCTGTCCATGTGGTCATCTGTCGGTGGGGGGGGAGGAGGGACCTGCAGCCTCAGGGCCACGTGTGGCCTTCTGGATCCTCGAGTGCGGCCTTTAGACTGAATCCAAATTTTACAATTTGTTCTGTGAAGTTTGGATCTGGTCGAGGGGCCACACTCGGGGATCCGGAGGGCCACACGTGGCCCTGAGGCTGCAGGCCCCCCCCTCATCCTGTCAGACTTACCCTCCTTGCCATCGGTCATTTGAACCTTGTGGCTAATCGTATTTGAGGACTGTAGGACCAACACCAAGTCAGAATCTAATACATTTAACTTTTCTTCTGGCCAATTGGTCTGTGAACTCAAAAATATTCATAAAATCCTAAGCCCCCTGCTGACTGAATGGACCCATAAAGGGGTATAAAGCATAATTGCACCAGGCACCTGTTTCTCTTTTCATAACTATTCACAACTTCTCCTCTAGTGTGTCAAATATGTGTATTTGGCCACCTGCTCAGTGTAACTTCCTACTCCCATTGTCCCTGCCTGGAAGCACGTGTCCCTGGCATGTGGCCGGGGAGCTGCTGGAATGGCCACCTCCAGGCTGCAGCCCTGCGTGAGAAATAAAGCTCTCCTTTCCAGATTATGAACCTTGTTCTATCTTTTTGGTTAACACCTTCATAGGTATAATGTCCCGAGGAGGGTATAAATCAAATTCGAGAAACATCTGCTCTTCAGTGTCTAAATTGTCACAGAACTTGTTTACAGCTGACAGATCTATTTTTCCCATCTCCTTGGTGTTGCACCACACACCGTATTTGGGAGAGAAAAAGAGGTTTTGTTACAAGAGAAATCATTTGATTCTACAGTGCCATTTTGTCGTCTCTCCCAACAAAGACGGCCTTTCCCATATACTAAATGTTATATCTCATGGGGGTGGATGTTAGGGTCCAAATGTGGGAAAAATCAGGGTTCCAAGTGGTTTGAGGGCACAACCATTCTCCTTCCCTTTTTCACAGTCTGAGAGGGAAACGGGAGCTGTGTTTTCATCCACCGGAGCAGCCATCGTCTTCCCGTGGGAGCGTCGACATACTGCTTGCAGTGGTCCCGGTGCCTGCTAGTGGGACTTCAGAATACCCCTGAGCCTCATTCACCTTTGGCCCCTGAGCTTTAAGAATACAGTGTCTGGCCGGGCGCAGTGGCTCACGCCTGTAACCCTAGCACTCTGGGAGGCTGAGGCGGGTGGATCGTTCAACCTCAGGAGTTCGAGACCAGCCTGAGCAAGAGCGAGAGCCTGTCTCTACTATAAATAGAAAGAAATTAGCCAAACTAAAAAAAAAAAAAAAAAAACCAGAAAAAATTAGCCAGGCATGGTGGCGCATGCCTGTAGTCCCAGCTACCTGGGAGGCTGAGGCAAGAGGATGGCTTGAGCCCAGGAGTTTGAGGTTGCTGTGAGCCAGGCTGACGCCACGGCACTCTAGCCCAGGCAACAGAGTGAGACTCTGTCTCAAAAAAAAAAAAAAGAGAATACAGTGTCTGAGGTCACATTTGCCATCTAAACATTTCCACAAACTTGGGGGCCCACATGTCCTCCACAGGGTCAGACTGAGCCTCAGCCCTGAGCACCGCAGGCCACTTTCCACAGCTGCTCAGATCCACTTGCGGTAACATGGACACGGGCCCCACCGTGTTACAGCACATGCTCGCTCCCGCCTCTTGGTTTGGGAGTGTTTGTTTTATGGCTTGTCTGGTCTCTTCCACTCATGTGATGAGTGAGTGCAGCATCATCCTTCAGGTCAGCTTCTCGTCCCTTTCCTCCTTTTGGAACAGCATTCCTTCTGCAGTGACCGATTTTTGAGAGGGAATTTTCTCTAAGGGATGCCTCTCTTCACAAGCCATGAATTGGGCTTGTCCCAATACACTGAGCCCAGTTCCCAGAGGTTGTGAGGTTGTGTTTTAGTTTTTTGGATGGCCAACTTTGGTGTATCCACAGGATTGCTGAGACCATTGTATGCCAATGGCATCGGTGCATTTGGATAAGTGGAGTCAACCCCAAACCCTTGGGTGTCCCAAATGATTGCAGGTGCATGGAGGCTACGCCTGAGTGTGCCCTTGTGTGGGTATTCCATAAGGCTTCTCAGAGGTGCCCTTGCCTTGGGTGGAATTTGTGCTGTCAAGGGTCTCTGTCCACCACAGCTGATCCCATGAAGAGGTCTTTAAGGCAGTATCAGTGCGGGTGGTGCCAGGTAAGGCCGTATGCCCAACAGTGTGGGTGGTGCCAGGTAAGGCTGTCTGCCCACAAGCACAGGGCTGCTGGTCGTTGGGCAGCGCATGGTGCTCGGGTTACACAAGAGGCGGTGAGGTTCCTCCCGTCAGCCTCAGGCACTGTCTAAGCTTGACATCATCAATATCTATGGCTGTGCAATATTCTGTCTGATTGGACCCCTCAATAATCGTCCTCAGGCATTGTTAGGTAAATATTTCTGCAGGGCATCGTATTTGGTGAGAGCCTTAAAATAGAGGTGCCCTGAAAAGGGGGCACCTCTGGGAATGTTTAGAGTGGAACTGTTCCAATCGGTGGCCTTCATTTCAGCAGCTCTATGTCATACCAAACCATGTGGGCTCCGTCGGCGGGGAAATCAGTGAGGTTTGCAGGGAAGCAGGAGAAGTTTTGGAGCAGGCAGATAGAGGAGACCGTGGGAAGGAGAGTAAAACACTTTTCTGAGTTTAACAAGGAAATTCATAACCACACCAATCTAGAAAGTTATACCACGGGAGATTCTGTAGACACCAAACAACCTCTATGAGATCTTGGTTAAAGCATTCAGGATTTTTGGCAATATAATCTGTAGCGAGTAAGGTAAGAATGAGAGTTATTTCAGGGTTCATGGGGACTGGCCTGGGCCAATGTTTCAGGAAGAATGTCTGCTTTGGTTGCTGCTCTGGAGACCAGCTGAGCCTCGGGTGTTTTCCAAAATTGCAGGCAGGTGTCAGAGACTGATTCAGAGGTCCAGGTGTGGTCAGGAATGTGGTCGGGTGCTTGTTTTAGGTATGAGATGTGAATATAAGAAGCAACTGCCTTTAATTTTGTGGCACAAGAGTGAGTTAAAAGTACCTGGTAAGGTACTTTCCAGTGAGGTTGTAGGGAGTCCTTTAGTTGGTGCCTTTTCCAATAAACAAAGTCATCTGACTGCGATGCGTGATCCTTGGAGTCTCTGGCCCCCAGGAGCTCACTGTGGAAAGACTCTCGCCAGCTTTGTATTATTTGTTACAGTTTTAAGTAGTCCTTGAAAATAATTTGGTATTTCCCCCTTGAGTAAGGCCGGCTAACATAAGCCCTCATCCAGCCTCTAGGCCTTTGTTGTTATCTGGCAAGATGATAGGCAGTGCTCTCCAAAAGGAGCGGATCTAAGGTTCAGCAAGACCATTGGGAGGGCTTTTGGCCAAGGGAGGTTAAAAGCCTCCATTAACTTAGCTGAGTTTTTATTGTGCTATTTTCCTGTTATACCAACCTGGAGGACTGGAGATGGTGGGCACAAGGGAAATGCTCTACTATGGGCCAGATTCTGGAAATGGACTGAACAACTTGTCCAGTAAAATAAGTCCCACAATTACTGTGCAGCTCAGAAGGGATACCCCAAACTGGAATGATTCTTTCTAATAGTATTTTGCCTACTGCTAAGGCAGTAGCCCTTTAGCAGAGAAATGCTTCTGCCCAATGAGAAAACATATAAACCAAGACCAACACATATTTATAATTATGAGATGGCAGCATCTTGAAGAAATCCAATTGCCATACTTCAAATGGTCCTGTATGCAAAGAAAAATGACCTTGAAAAGCCAGGCACGGTGGCTCACACTTTTAAGCTGAGCACTTTGGGAGGCTGAGGCGGGAGGATAGCTTGAGGCCAGGAGTTCAAGACCAGCCTGGCAAACACAGTGAGACCCCATCTCTACAAAAAATAGAAAAATTAGTTGGGTGTGCTGGCGAGCGCCTGCAGTCCCAGTTACTCAGGAGGCTGAGGCAGGAGGATCACTTGAGCCCAGGAGTTCGAGGCTGCAGTAAGCTGTGATGGTGCCACTGTACTCCAGCCTGGATGACGGAGTGAGACTCTGTCTCAAAAAAATAACATAAAAACACCAATATGTCACAACGTGCCTCAGCATAAACAAATGCTATCTTCCTAAAAAATGGTTTGTCCGGGATTGCTAAACACACACACACACACACAAAGGCAAAAAAGAAAAAGAAACAAAATAACAAAAAACTAGATTAATGCAAAAAAGTAAATGCGAACTATAAAATCTGTCGCGTCCTGAAGCTCATCAATGTACAGGTTAATCTGCTATTGCCTAGAGAACAGACGAGCAATGCATACAGTCCGAACCGACCTTCAGGTCCCGGCAGTTTCTGAAGGGTCTCAGAATCCGGCCCAGCTCACCTGGTCCCACGTAAGGTCCCAAGGCACAGCCACACCTGGGCCGCCCCGCGACGTCAGAGGGTTCCACTTATCTTCCAAAACAACCCAGGTTTCGCGGGCGGCATAGTGCGACCCCGACCCCCGGGAGGTCAAAGAGCACTAGGCGACCCGCCCAGAGCCCTGCCCCTTCTGGAGCCCCGCCCTGCCCTGCCCCCGCCCCGCCCCCGCGCTAGCTCGGCCACGCCCCCACGGTGCGTACACTTCGTTGGACACTCATCACCCCGCTCACTGGCCCCGCCCCGCTCCCAGTCCCGGCCACGCCCCAGCCCCAAACCAGGTCCCGCCCATGCCCCTGCGGCCTGGCCACGCCCCCTTCTTCAGGGCAGGCGGGAGCGGCGGAAGTCGCGGCGGCGCGTACCGGAAGTGTGCGTGGGTACGGTGCCTGGAGGGTCTTCGCGCCGCCGCTGCGGGGCTGTGGGTTTCGCTGCAGGCGGAGGGCGTGGCGTCCCAGGGCGAGCGCGGGAAGCGATGGCCATGGACGCAGACCCGGGCAGGGTCCCGTGCTGGCGGGGAGGTTGCCCGGCGCTGGCAGCTACTGGGGCGTCGAGCGGTCGCGGGGGCGCGGGCAGGCGGGGTCCGGAGCGTGACCGGGCGAGGTGTTCACCCCCAAATTAAAAACAAGAATGTGTGGAGAAAGTTTTGACCGTGTTAATTGTCGTCTTTTGGGTAATATGTCACTTAAGTCACCCCTTTTGGGGAACAGAGTGTTTCACCCGGGGTAAGTCGCCATTCTGATTGCGTCTTTGATTTTTATCCCCAGGTCAGACCTCGAAACCAACATCAGCTGTCACTACCCTGGTGCAGTAATCTAAAGCTCAGGTTTCCTCACGTACTCCCTTTGCAATTCTCTCCTGATGTACGTATGCAGCAACGTAGGTGTGTACAAGAAAAACACACAACTCTGGCATATTAATCCCTCGCTCCCAAACCCTAGTGGTGAAGCCCAAACCCTGAGCCCTCCCTCCTGGCACACACCCCTCGGGGCGCTCCCATCCAGCCAGTCCACGTTTTCTGTTTCCTCTTAAGTATTCTCGCCCTGGGCTTGTTCCCCGGCTGCCTGGAGCCTTCCCCCACCCCTTCCCTGGGTGATTCTCAAGCATCCTGCAGTCCCAACTTAAATATCACATTTTTAGAGAAAGAAGCCTTTCCTGAACTTCTCAAATAGTACGTTCCCCCCTGCTAAATGCTCTCATAATACCCTGATGATTTTCTGTGTAATGTTAGGCTCCTCTGCTAGACTCCACAAGAGTTTCTAGCATTTGACATCAGGTCTGGCACATACATGTACATGCTAAATAAACATTTGTTGCATGAAGAATGAATGAAATAAAGGGAATAAAGCTTTCCCCAAACAGCATGTTTTTGAAAGTTTATTGACCAAACACATAGTTTTATTCTTTAAAGTTCATAACAAATCTCTTGAGTGAGTTTCACCTTGCAGAAAGTATTACCAGTAAGTCACAAAAGACTGAAGTTTTCTTTTCCAACTACTTACCCAGAGGGGTCTAGAGAATTCATCCAGCAAAAAGAATCTACAAATTCCCAGAATATCTCCTGTGTTAAACTGGTACTCAATATATTGAAAAAATAAGAATTTGATAAAACTGGCTTTAACTTTTTTATGGTATACACATGAAAGACTATAACATGTATAAGGTATAAAGAATAGCAATAAAATGAGCCCCTGGTCATGCACCCCCATGTATAAGAAATATACCATTACCTTTGAAGTTCCCCGTGCTCCTCTCTGCCCCACTTGCAACCCATATCTAGAATTTTATGGTTTTGATTTCTTTTACATACATATGTTTGCCTAAGCAATATATGGTTTGGCTTGCTTTTGCATTTTATTTAATAGGATTATACTTTATGTAGTATTTTGTGACCTACTTTTTTCTAAACTTATCAGTATGTGTGAGATTTGTCCCTATTTATATGTGGAGGTGTAAGCATTCATTTTTACAGCTATATAGTGTCAATAAGTATACCTGTTTATTTTTCTGCAGTTGGATTATTGCATTACTCTTAGTATAAGGTTAAGCATTGGCTCCTTTCAAAGAGAACATACTGTGTATGATTTTGAGGGTTTCTCACAAGAGCTCAACTCAAGCCCCTTTAATGAGCATGGACTTAGAGATTTCTGCAGCTAAGCAAAGATCAAACCCCCAGTGATAGGGTCTTTTCCCTTCTGACCCCATCCCACCCAAAGTGAGGGTTCTTGCTTGGCTTGAGGTAGCATGGAAGCACCCCCTTTCCCCAAAGGGAAGAGAATGAGAATGGGAATATACATCATACCACAACTTTCTCCAAAGAAATTATCTCAAAATTTTCCCCCAACATATTTTCTTATATCCTGTATAAGTTACTCCCACATTTTTCTCCGTCCTGACCAAGAAACAGAGTGCCTTCACTTTTCTGTGACCTGGCCAGCTGCATGTTTCTCCTTGCAGGCTTGAACCCACACAGGGCTCCTGAACATTCCCAGACACTGTTAAAGATGTTTAGGTTGCTGCCCCAAACACTGAAGAAACCCAGCCCTGGCCCTGAGCCAAATTCCTGGAGCCTTTATGTAAACTCCATGCCCCAACCCCCTCATGGTGGACATACCCAGGAAGAACAACTCTTCTGCTGTCCACAAGGATGACTGCTGAAGCACTTTGTATATCAGTTCCTCTAATAAGCCCTTTGGACCAATCGCCCTGGTTTTCGCACTGCTTTCTTTGGAATCCCAACTGGTCCCACATCAGGACAGTTTGGGGCACTCCCTTGTGAGAACTCCTTTGCCACTGCTTTTGGGGCAACTCCAGCCTCAGTTTTGGCTGTGATGGAACAGTGATGGCTGCACAATATGAATGTACTTAATGCCACTGTACTTACACCCTTAAGAATGGTTAAAGTGATCAATTTTATGTCACATATATTTTACCGCAATGAAAAACGTTTTTAAAAAAACTAGTTTCAATAAATTACTTGAGGACATGTGAGTCTTATGCTTTAGCTTGGAGAACTCTTCTGTTAATAAACTGCTTGTGCCAAGTTAAGCGACTGTGTTTATGCCCGAAAAGCGTGACTGCCAAGACGCTAATTTTGGGGAATTCTGTATACATCAACGGGCTGAGGTTAATCATGACAATAAAGGCTCAGATTCCCAAGCGGGTACCTTGTGCCTACGAGGTACAGGTCATTTTGTGTTCCACCCCCGCTCCCGGAAGAGAACTCCGCAGTTTACTGAGATTCCTTGCGCAAGGCAGGGACGAGCCCAAGCACTTCCCGACGTGGTTGCAGCCCTCACGGCTAACCCTGCGCGGACACGCTGCGCCTTCCCGTTACAGAATGAGACCGGAGCCCCCACCACGAAGGTCCCGCCGCGCCGGCCGCCAGGCACCCACGCTCCGGGCCGGCTCGCTGGCCTGAGCCCTCGCCGGCACAGCGCGGCGCACAGACGGGCCAGGCCTGCAAGGACGGAGACGGGAAGCCCACGAACCTTCAGGAACCAGCTCAGTGACGGGCCACCCCCGCCGCGTCGGCACCGGCGGCTGAACCTGCGTCCAACACCCACCCACGTCTGGCCCGACCCGCGGACAGGACTGCGGCCAGCACGTCCCGCCGCCGCCGCGTACGACGTCGGCACGCACAGCGTCGGCACGCACGGCGTCGGCGCCTGCACGCCGGGAGGAAATCCTGGGCGGGAGCCCCTGACGCTGCCCCGAGGTGCGGGCTGGCCGGGACGTGAGGGGGCCGCGCGGGGCCGGGAGCTTGGGGGGCCTGGGGGGGGGGGTGAGGGGTACTTGGGGGGATAAGGATGGTACGGGGTGGG
>CAUYPO010008887.1:0-5000 GCA_963574435.1 Cheirogaleus major
TGTAGTCCCAGCTACTCGGGAGGCTGAGGCAGAAGGATCGCCTGAGCCCAGGAGTTTGAGGTTGCTGTGAGCGAGGCTGACGTCACGGCACTCTAGCCAGGGCAACAGAGTGAGACTCTGTCTCAAAAAAAAAAAAAAAAATTCCTTATCAGATACATGGCTTACAAATACTTTCTCCCATTGCTTAGGTTGCCTTTTCACTCTGTTGATTGTTTCCTTTACTGTGTTTTATGACCTATTTTTAAAAGTCACAAAACATCACTTCTGCCATATTCTGTTGACCTAAGCAATTAACAAAGCTGCACCCAAGTTTAAGGAGAGGATACATAGACCCTACCACTCAGTAGGAGGAATGTGAAAGTCACATTATAAGAAGAGTATGTGGCATGGGAGATATTGTTGCAGCTTCTTCTCAGGTAAAATTTAAACTCAATTGAAAAACTGTTTCATGTGCATTCCACTGTTGCTCATTTTTCAGATGTTAAAACCTATATAGATTATTGCTCTTGTTTTGATACTTGATACTCTGTAGGGGTTATAGCTAATATTGAAATGATTTAAGAAAGAGAATGTAAAATTTCAGATAATTCCAGTTTTATAAATATGGCAGAAGTTAGACCATGTCGTTGCTTTTCAGATTTTCAGTTATTATACAACTAATATCAGGTTTATATCTTTTCCAGGGATGTAGTGGGGTTTTGTTTATTTGTTTGTTTAGAGGGAGAGTCTCTCTTTGTCACCCAGGCTGGTGAGCCAGTGGCGTAATCAAAGTTCACCACAGCCTTGAACTTCTGGCCTAAAGCAGTCCTCCTGCCTCAGAGTCTCTGGGATTACAGATGTGAACCACTGTGCCTGGTGGTAGTTTTCTTAATTTAGTCATTTTCTTTATCATTCTGTTAGCTCTTATACATACAGCTTATAATTATTTAGGCAGTACAGTTCATTTTTTAGAAAAGTAGTATGGCCAACTTGGCTGACAAAACAAAAAGGGAAAATGAAAAAGTTTCATCTCTAGAGCAATGAAATGTGAGTTAAAGTGATGTTAAAACTGGAAATTACTTAATATCTCTGATTCTGTTTTTCCGCTTGTGAAATGGAGGCAAAGCTCTTCCTCCCCGCTCTCCCCGCCCCCCGCCATTTGACACTCAAATTAATAGGTGTCTATGGTGAATTGGGTAAGGGGACCATGACTAATAGCCATCTCCACATTAGTGTCAACATCCCCATCACTGTGGAGAGATCAAAAGACTTCTGGTAAATAAAAAGCACATCCAACTTTAAAAAAAAAAGGTTGGGATTTAATTTGTTGAACTGATTTCTACTATTTTCACTTTGCTTGTGCTCTTTAATTGTGCTTTAATTTACAATGCTCTTATTTTAAATTCATTATAATCTTTCTTGCCCTTCATAAAGTATGCTATGGTACTGAGAGTCAGAGTGCTGGAATGGGAATTCTTAGTGTACCTGAGGATTGCCATGAGTTTAAAAGATAAGAAAAAAAGTTGGTAACCAGAAGTGACTTGAAGTCCTTTAAAAAAAAATGGGAGGCTGACTGTTGAATCTGGAAGAGTTTACTGAAGAACTTACTGAAACCACTTATTTATTGCTTAAGGGACCACTGATTTAGAACTTCTTTGGCAATTTCTATATTTTATCCCTCTGTACTTTGTTTCTATACAATAAACCCTAGGACCTTCTGAGAAGAATGAGTAGAGCTATTTTATTAATAATAATTGATAGTAGGGTACTTAAATAGAAGCATATAGCGCATGGGACAGCATCCATGTACTCAATACAGGTTAGCGACTTTTGTGTCTAGTTCTGGGCTGAGAAAAAGTGAGAACTTATAGGGAATTCAGAAAAGGATTAAAGATTGAAAGCAAAGATCTATTAATACTTATAAGAAAGACTTATAAAATATAAAGAAGAGAAAACTGAGAAATATCTTAAGTGCTAATTTGAATATATGAAGCCTCAAAATACTTTTGGTAGCCCCATTTACCTAACAGAATAAACTTCCCAATTATTCTATATGATCTCATAGAGAGTCCTTGCAAATCCTGTCCTTGCAAATCCTGTCCCCATCTTCCAGCCTCATCTTTCACCACCTCATTTTTCACTCTACAGTCCACTTCTAAGTTGCTTACAGTATGTAGAATGTGCCATATTCTTTCATTCTTGTGTCAAGCATTTGCTCTTCTCTCCCTGAAATACCCATATTCCTTTATTAGTTTCTACTGAAATATCACTTTTTCTATGAACGCTTCCCTAATGGCTCCTTGTAATAGAGTTAAATCTCTTTCCCGTATCTTTTTCTGTTATATTGTACATATGTCTACTGTAGCATGCATTCATCCCAATATAATTATCTAATTACAAACTTCTTTCTCCCACTCAGCTATGAGCTAGCTATTCAAAGTACAAGGACCTTGTATCCCCAGCACCAAGTAGTATTCAGTAAATGTTTGTTCAGTGAATAAATAAAAAGATAGTGACAGGCTATTTTTCATATCCTCTGAATGTTAACAAAAAATGAGCTTAAACATGAAAAATTTGCTATAAGGAATTTCTTGATAGTAAAGGTTTGTAAACAGGAAAAATAAATGTTTCTCTGAAGGTCTTTAAAGTAGAATTGGGGAGAGGAAGTTAGTGTTCTCCTGTCTAAAGGCAGTTACAGATGAGATTACTTTTGCCACTTTGGGACTTAAGGCTCCATGTATCATTCATTTCTTGTTATTCTTGAATCCTACATTATGATACCTTTCTTTGTTGTTATGATATATATACACTAAATCCTTACACACACCTGCTTTTCCCATATCCTGGGTCTCTGATTAGAGTTCAGTTCCCAACTCTGCCTTGAATCACACCATTCTATTAAACATTCCTTCTTGTAATTAGTATAGCTTTAGGCTGCAAACCTGGGAAGCACTTTCTAAGACACTGAAAATAACTCTTGGTTATCTTATCAGGTGGATCCTTATGTACAGACTCTACTTAAGTTATCCTCAGGAAAGATTTGAGCTATAATTTCTTTTAAAGGACAACTCACAAACAGATACCATAAACCTTTTAATTTTTCTAAATTTTTAGCAGAACTACGATTGCATGTTTTAATGAGTACTTGGTACAAGTACATATTGCCTTTTAAGTCTTTTTTTAGGGAAGTCGTTTATGTGATTTATTTGTATCTTTGTGCCTTTAGATACTTCTTTAACCTGTTCCAGTTTTTCTCTGAAATTATTTTTCTGTAGGAGACAGATTTCATTGCCCTGGATCTCTGTGATTTATGTTTCTTTTCTTCCTATTCCTTTTGTTCTATGAAGATTTTCAAATGTTGCATTTTACTAATGTAAGTTTTAAGTGTTCATTGTTTTCCACGTGAACTTAAAATTATTTTTTTCAAAGTACAACTCAGGACTTTGGCAGCTTCAGCAGTCTAGCCATTATATAATCCAAAGGAGCTGTCTTGATTATATGATACATATAAATACAAACTCTAAGAAAAATATAATTTTTTAAAGAAGATATTTCCTTTTTAATTATTTTTATTGCCCAATTCTCCCATGCCTTTTTCCCCCCAGATATGTACAAATAAAATGTAATGAGCTAGTCTGTTTCAGATTCTTTCTAATCACTTTGGAATAATGTAGCATTGGAATATAATTGCTTTCTAAAAAATACATTTGATAAACCCACCATTATATTTAATAATACTCATGTAATTATATAGATATCTGAGAGAGATGTTTACATTTGATGTGCTAAAGTTTAAGATTGATACACTCTAAGCAAAGTAAACGATGACAATCCTGCTACCCACGGTCTTTGGAATTGTTAGGATATTTGTGAAGCACTTTGAATCTATCAGAAGAATAATGCCATGTAAGTTTAATTATAACTTTTTTAAATAGAAAAAATATATATTTTATAAATAGAAAATCTAAAAAGAGAATCAGGATAAATCTTCAATCTAATTAAAATCTAATCACAATGATAAGTGAATTTATAAATATGCTTGTTTTTTGTTTTTTTCAGCAATAATTTTGTAGCACAGAGTATGGTTTGTAGATAACTGTTAGATATCTGGAAGCTTTTTAAAAAGAAATATCAGAAAATATTTACAATGCTATTATAAACAGACTTGAATTTTTTTCCCTTAACATTTAATCTGCCAGCATAATAGCCCAGGCATTACACTTGACTGGTGTAGAATCCCATCCTCACAGAGCAGATAGCAGGGTCAAACTGCAAGTTAGCAGCAAGTCCTGGAAGGTTTGCAGTATCCATCTTTAAAGGTTTACAGGAATGTTCAAATCCTCTGAAGAAAACAGTATTTGTAGGAAAGGATTTTAGTTTGGTCAGTCCTTAATTACCTACAAAGACCAGTAACCAAAAAAGATACAGATACAGTGACTTTTTTTTACTGGCCTTTGGAAATGAATCCAAATGGTATATTCAGTAAGAACTAAGAGAATGCAAGTTGCTCTTTTGCACATTAAACTTTTAACAGGTATTTTGTTGTCATGGAGGGTGGGACATCAACCTTGTACTTTTGATGTTGATTGGAAAATATTGATTTAAATGAGACTAGTCTGTCATGCTGATAATTGTAGCAGATTTAGATAAGATCACTAGATCTTTTCCAAATAATAAAAGATGCAATTACCATTCAATTGGCAAAAAACACAAAACATTATTTTGATAATCACTGATCGTAACTTTTTCTGTAGTTTTCATATATATGTATTCTAAGTATGTATCATCGTAAGAATATGTGTAAGATTATATTTGTATATTTATGAATATTGGCAGTGATACATTTAAATAGCTAGCCTAGGAATCAAAGCTTTAAAATTAAGTTCAAGCTAAAATTTTTATTTTTCTTATTTACACATATTGTCAGTTCTATTATTAAGAAGTAGGTTAACTTTGCATGTGTAATTTCATTTTAAAAGAATATCAGTTATCAGTTGTTATAAAAAGAAATCTAAAACCTT
>CAUYPO010008887.1:10000-42678 GCA_963574435.1 Cheirogaleus major
TCTATCTCCTTCTGCATGAGTAGGTGCCAGTCTGACTGGCTTCTTTTAGGCTCACACTGGGTTTTAAGCTAGATCCATGTGCATGACTGGCAGTGCATTTGTTGGGCCAGATCTAAGGAGCCAGAGAGCGTTCAGCTCCTTTTTGCCTACAAAAGAGCAGCCAGACAACCAGCAAGAGGCCTTGGATGTAACACAAGGTGATACTTACTTAGTCAGCCATTCTTCTTTTTTTCTTATAATTTTTTTAAACTAAGAAGTTATCAATTTCACAAAGAAAAGAGGAATTAAATTATCAAAGGGTCTTTTTATTGGTGAGGCCCAAACTATTTCCATTAGTTCTGCTAATGCAATTTGAAGTTTTCAAAAACACAAAATAATTGCTTTTATAATCCTAAAATAATTATTTTTAGAGAATCATATAATTAAATGAATGAAAGAAAATGATTACTGATTTAGAACATAAAACTTTATATCCCAGATTGCTTCCACAATACTTAAAGGAGAGGCTCATTTAGCAACATTAATTTGATTATGTGCTGTTTTATGTTTAGAATTCTTTATTTGTATTGCATGGTATAACACTCAGCAAAACAAATGCTATAGCTAAAAATAGTATTTACTGTCTCTTGAAACAAAGAGATATATAAAAAACTAGAGTATGCTATAATCCATTCCCTAAATGAAATATAAATGAAGTCTAAATTCTTAAAATGCATGTCTATTTTTTCTGAATTAGTCCTTTTATATTTCTAGTCATTTATTAAAAAACTATATTTCAACTTAAATTCATATTCTGTTTACTATTTTGCCTGTGTATTTTAAACAAATCCAAAATTTAGTAGGTACTACAAAATAAATGTAATCCCAGGATTGATCAAAGATTTAATCTGACCAGATGGGGCAAACTTGAGAAAGATTTTGACTTTCCACTCTGTTTTGCAACAAGAAAGGCTGATTTTTTTTTTTTCTTTCTTTCTTTGTTAGAGAAGCAGAGATCAGGCCATCCCCAGAGAAATGAGCAGGTGTGGCCATTTATAAGCATGTCTGCTTATATTACAAACCAGCATAAGAAAAGTTTGAAATGGTTTGAAAAGATCTGCTAAACAGTTTTAATGTTTCACCCTAAATCCTGTTTATTCAGTCAAGAGCTGATCAAGCTAGCAGTAAAATGTCTAGTCTACCTAAACCTTTAAAGATCTTGTAATTTTATTTTTTATTTTATTCTATCTTCTATAGTAAGTGAATAGGTACACTTTGGTAATCCTTGCCTCTGGACAAGCACAGAATTCTTTCTTTTTTTCCTTTTCTTTTTTCTTGTTTTGGTCAATTCTGAATTGCCTAATAACAGAGTCTTGCTTCCTGTCTAATGATGAAAGGGAGGCAGTCAAGTTTTCTGTTTTCTTAGTTTACTACAAAATTGAGGAATTTCATGGGCCATTTTGAGGACAAAATCCTGTGAAATATTAGCAGCACTAAATAAAACTCTTTTTAAAAAAACAGTTACGTTAAAATTTATTTAGCCCAATTAATTAAAGTCCATTTACTAAGACTTTATGAAACACTGAAGACAATACAAGTAAACACAGGATGTTGTGTTATTGAGGAAGGTAAAGGGCATGGAATTTTGGGTTTGTTGGTGGAAATAGAGTGCTTGGTTCTGTTATAAACACAACTTTACAAAGAGTAAGGATGCAAACTACATTATTTGAAGTAATATATTTTTAAAGTTATGTTGAAGCTTCATGGAAATTTGTGTAGACGTGTTTCTTAAATAGAAAGACTTCTCAATCTGTATTTTTCAGGTAATTGAATAAAAATATCTAATGTTATGAAAGACACCCTTGGGTGGGTAATGATCTCAGCAGCTACACTGACAGTTTCTCATGTTCTAATTCACCTTCACAAATCCATGGTATCATTTTTTAGCTAAAGTAATGTCAGTCGGTGACATTTGCGGCAAGTATAAAAAGGACCCCCCATGGCAGCCATTTTTATTTGATTCTTAAGATCCAAAGACTGCTGAAAGAACAATTGAATAAAGTTGAGGATTGGAGAAGCTTGATTTTCTTGTTCTCTGTGAAATGAAACTCTAGTCTTTTTCTTCCCCTTCCCCTTAAAAGCAGAAGTCTGCTAGGGGGTTGTAGCTGTGTCAAAGCTGCTGGGATGCCACTGCTGATCACTTTAATTACTACGACTAAGGAGGATAAAATTAAAAGTAGCACCATTGAAGCAGTGGAAGAAAGCTTGCCTAGATGTCGGTGAACTGTGAAATATAAAAATTGCATACCAATACATTTTTATGGAAAGGAAACAAGGAATTACATTACTTATTCTTGAAGAGTTTGTCCTTAAATTGTCAAGTTTTACTAGTGCATCTATCTATAGCAGTTTGTAGACCATTTCAGAACGATAAGGAAAATAGTAACTTGAAGACATGCTGTGAGAGGGCTAAATATTATTTCAGTTTACGTCCAAAGTGGTTAATTCTGATCCATCTTCTATATTTGAATATCTTAAATCCATTGTATTGAAATATGGTCTCCTTTTGTACCACAACAGGACTTTTGCTGTATCCTGAAGATGTTAGCAAAGAGAAAAGCAAAGCTAAAAGGTGTTACATTCATCACTTTTCTAAAGGCTTATAATTCAAGGTTGGGAACCTAAGTTTTACATGTATAAACAAATTAAGTTTCTAATCATCTGTACATATTCACTAGCACAAAGGGGAATTTAAACTGACTGTATAGCCCAAGTGTACATAAAGAACAGAGATTGTAAAAAATCAGAATAACAGTAAGGTCTCAGAAAAATGCTCTGAATACCAGTTATGTAATAGATAGGATCGGTGTTTTGAAATCAGATACTGATTTTAATTCTTACTCTGCCATTTACAAGGTATGTGACCTTGAGCTGTGTATTTAAGTGAGATTCCGTTTCTATCAAATGCAGACCATAGTAACTATCTCACAGAGTTGTGAGGAGTGAATGAGACAACATATATACATGTGTAAAAACACTGTGCACAGGGCACAGAACTATACTTACTAAAAATTTGTTATAGCTTGTAAAAAGATAGTCATGGGAGGGAAGGCTCCCAAAAATACATCTTCCATCAAACTCTCCAAAGAGTACGTCCATCTTACAAAAGCTAAATTATCCTATACAACTCTGTCTAATTCTAAATAATACTATGTAGAAAAAGGTGAATGTCATTAGACACATTATTAGAAATAGGAAATCTAACTTCTTCAGTTTATTTTATTTAGACTAAATGAGTTAACGAAAGATATAGCTCTCCTATGTATTGGATTTTTGAAGTTTCCTTTTAATGATAGCAGTCTTCTAAATTACCTTACTTCTGCAACCTAGTGAAAACATTCTCTTTTTTTCAGCAGACAGGGTAAACAGATGATTTATTTATAACTATGTGTCACTATATGTTTTTGAATGTAGAATGCACAAAGCAGATAGGAAAAACACATTTCTGTACTGAAGTAGGTTTAGGCAGACCATCATTGCCAGAAATATTCATTATCTACATGTTTGAGCAGTTTATGGTGAATGCCATCAAAAATAATAAAACAATCATTGTCCCTACTTTGGTCATTTTATCCTTGGACATAAACAATATGGCTATTTTGAATAAAAAATGCAGATTTTGTTGCTATCTATTCTTTAAAGATTACAGCAAAAACTTAAAATGAAACCTACATATAAAATTAGAATGAAGTAGTTTTACTTATGATAAACCTGGAGACTAATAAACTGGAAATTAGTACTATCAATTAAACTAAAATTGGTGGCGTAATCAATTGCTATAATTACAAGCTTTTCCTTCATGACCTTAACAATTAACTTGTATTTTCTCAGTTGTTTTTTTGTCTTAAGGGAAGTTAAAGGGTGAGAAAACAAACAACACAGATATGCCATCCCACTGGAGAGCTCTAGGCCCAAGCAAAATTGTCTCTGTGGTGTTAGGACATTAGTAGAAAAGTAAATTAAGGCAATCAGATAGGGAACTAGAATTCTGTCAATCAGGCTCAAGATTTTGTGCTGTGTCCATAAACTTTGTTTACTGTAGGGTTTTATGAGTTGTAACCTGCCCTTGCAGTCTGTTAATGAGGCTAAATCTTGCTACTTGAGAATTGAATTACAGCACACCTCTGGGCTAATGGTTATAAACAGAAAGTCCCATTAGGGCTGCATTCTGATTTGTTCATTTGCATTTTTTCTATTGTATAGAGAACAATGATGGGTAAATAAGTACAAACAAACAATTTACATGGAAATTGATAAAATGTCCCTAATTAGTATTTGGAGTTGGTTTTATTAAAGATTGCCTGCTTTAAATTGCACTCTTGGTAAGCTCTCAGAAACATTTGCAGATGGGAGTATTATTGAGGGGAGGAGGAGGTCAAGCGGAGGTGATAAGTTGTGAGAAAAAAATAAGGTTCCCATTTCATATTCAAAAAAGTAGAATCATTTATTTCAACTCAGTTAAAATGACCCAAGACCATTTCATCTTAGTTTGAATCACCAAATTCTAGCACTATAAGAAATTATTACTCACTCAGTGAAATTCATTTAAACTTAGTTGCCTGAGGCATATTAAATAATGGTTTTTATTAGTGCTCTTAACTTTTCTTAAGTTAGAAAGATGAAAGTTTAGTAAAAACACAGTTTTCCTCAGTTGGTCATGTTTGATACTTTGGGGATCAAATAGTTTGGCGGTTAAGAGCAAGGGCTCCGGAGTCAAACAGACCTGGGCTGAACTGTGGCTCTGACATCAGTTCTGGCTGTGGGACCTTGTGACTATAAACATAAATATTCTACTTGGTAAAAAGAGAGTGTAAAAATTAAATATCATGTATAAAGCTCTTAGCACATGAAAGCTCAGGAAATATCAGCAACCATCACCAAAATTACCATTATCAAGCCTGCGTCTTCTTTTATTCCTAGTATTTTTTTTTTTTTTGAGACAGGGTCTCTCTCTGTCACCTGGACTAGAGTGCAGTGGCCTCATCATACATAGCTCACTGCAGCCTCAAACTCCTGGACTCAAACGATCCTCCTGCCTCAGTCTCCTGGAAGGTGGGACTGCAGGTACACACCACCACACCCAGCTAATTTTTCTATTTTTTGTAGAGACAGGGTCTCACTCTTGCTCAGGCTGTTATCAAAGTCCTGACCTCTAGTGATCCTCCCACCTTGGCTTCCCGGAGTGCTAGGATTACAGGTGTGAGCCACTGCGCCCAGCCTATTCCCAGTATATTTTCCAAGTTCAAAAATATTTATAGTGAACAGAGGATTTTTGTATATTATTCTTGTGTCTTCCATCTCATCTTGCCTACTACATACTGCTCCTCTGCCTAAAAATAAGTTTGTCTCCAAATACTAAGAAAATTTCTCTTGAATGTTAGACTTCTCCTCTGTGGCCCCCACCACAATCCACACCCTAGGAAGCCTTCCAACTCATTTCTTTCCTTCCTTCTCTGATGATTCTCATTCTCTTCCTCTCCTCTCTTCTCTCCTCTCCTTCCCTTCCCCTTCGCCTTCTCCTTCCCCTCCTCTCCTCTCCTCCTCTTTTCTACTTCCTTTTGCTTTGTTTTCTTTTCTTTTCTAGACTGATGTCATCTCCCTTTGTTGCCTAGGCTAATCTTGAACTCCTGTACTCAAGCAATCTTCCCACTTCAGCCTTCTGGCTAGCTGGGATTACAGGTGTGCACACTGAGCCAAGATTCTTTTTTAAAAATAATTTTAGGCCGGGCGAGGTGGCTCAGGCCTGTAATCCTAGCACTCTGGGAGGCCGAGGCGGGAGGATTGCTCAAGGTCAGGAGTTCGAAACCAGCCTGAACAAGAGCAAGACCCTGTCTCTACTAAAAATAGAAAGAAATTAATTGGTCAACTAAAATATATATATAAATTAGCTGGGCATGGTGGCTCATGCCTGTAGTCCGAGCTACTCGGGAGGCTGAGGCAGAAGGATTGCTCGAGCCCAGGAGTTAGAGGTTGCTGTGAGCTAGGGCTGACGCCACGGCACTCTAGCCTGGGAAACAGAGCGAGACTCTGTCTCAAAAAAAAAAAAATTAAAAAAATAATTTTATTACAAGAGTAGTATATGTCTATTATAAAAAATAAGAAAATGAAGACAAATAAAAGAAAATTAAAATATCACATTTTGAGACTCAGAAATCTCTACCATGGCAACTTTATGTATACCCTTCCAAATCTTTTTCTATACATATGTATTTTTATATGTGTATTTATTTTGCCTAAATAACAAAATGAAATTATTGCTGCATAAACTTTTTTTTTTTAGTCAAGTTTTGTTTCCTTTCTGTTAGTATATGATTGTATTCAGATTTTTCTAATTAACTCAGCAATATCCTTTACAGCTGTTTTGTCCAAACTAGTATCTAACCTAGGACTGTATCTTGCATCTGGTTGTTAAGTCTGTTTTGTTGGTGGTAAGTGGTGGTGATTGGTTAGTTCTTTGTTGTTGTTGTGTTTGTTTGTTTTCCTAACTCTGACTAGTTGTCCTAATATCCTACCTTCTAGATATGTTTGGTTTATTTCCTGCTACATCATTTATCATTTCTCTATCCCCAGTGTTCATGCTAAACTGAAAATTATATCTAAAGGTTTAATGGATTCACCTTAAACATTTGGAGTAGAATATTACAGGCCATGTGTACTTCATGTGCGTCACATCAAACAATGTGTAACATATGGTTGACCCAACATTAATGCTGTTAAAACCAACCCCTAGGTTAGTGTGGTCCCTATTCTCTGATGTAGTTCTGATCTCTCCATTAAAATTAGGTTTTCCCCTTGCAACTAAAAGTAATCTATGTGGTGTTGTTTAAGCATAAGTTCCAGTTACTATTGCTGTATAACAAACCACACCAAATTTAGTGATATAAAAAAATGTCTTATAACTATGCTCACAGGTTATGTGGGTCAGGACTTCAGACCGGGCACAGTGGGGATGCTTTGTCTCTATTCCACATTGTCTGAGACCTTAGCTGGGTAGACTTGAACAGTTGGGGATGACTAGAGGCTAAGATTATCTGAAGCCGCCTTCATTCACATGTCTAGCACCTGGACCAGGACAATTGCAGGGCTGAACTTGGCTGGAACTGTTGACTAGATCACCTACCTGTAACTCAGGCTTCTTACAGCATGACTCCAGGGTTCCCAGAGAGAGTACAGAGTGCAAAAATTTCAAGAGAACTGGGCAGGAAGGGTATGGCCTTTTTTGACTTAGCCTTAGAAATCAGCTGCAACACTTCTGCATTCTGTTGATTACATATAGATCACTAAAGCTGACCCAGAAAAATTAAACTCCACCACTTATTGAGAGAATGGCAAAGTCAAATTGCAGAAGAGCATGTGGGATGAGAGGTACTGTTGTGGCCATCTTTGGAACATACAGACTGCTGCAGCATAACGTGAATATCCAGTTCCCTATCAGACATTTACCTAAGAGCTTTAATAACAGTTGATAATCCTTGCCAGAATCATTCGTTATGATTTGCAAAGTGGTGTTTTTATAATTCTATCCTTTTTGACATTTATTAACTGTTTTTATTTTGTTTTATTTGGTTTCTCATGGGGGGGGGTGTTTTGGTTTTTAGACAGTCTTGCTCTATTGCCCAGGCTGGAGTGCAGTGGCACAATTATAGCTCAGTCTCCAACTTCTGGCCTCAAGCGATCCTCCTGCCTCAGCCTCCCAAGTAGCTAGGACTAGAGGCATGTACCACCATACCTGGCTAATTTTAAAAATTTTTTGTAGAGATGAAATCTTACTGTGTTGCCGAGGCTGGTCTCAAACTCCTGGCCTCAAGTGATCCTCCCACTGAGGTCTCTCAAAGTGCTGGGATTATAGGCATGAGCCAAACTGGTATTATTTTATAAAGTAGAGCTTTGTCTCATTGATTGGGACTATTTAGTTACCCTAAAATTCAGTTCCCCCTAGAAAGACAAAATAATTAATTGATTATTTTCCTTTAATTACCAATTTTCAGGAATTATTTCAAAAGCTTCCTCAAATGGTAACATATGAGTTTTTATATCCTTCTACATTTTGGATATTTTATTGGACTTGAATTTTCCCTGATTCTGTTTGTGATTTCAATGATTCAATTCATTGTGGTCATGGTTCTTTTTGATTCTGAAATTGTCACAGTTTGTCCACTGGGAGCTTCACACTGTCCCTGGGTCCATTTGACACTCCCATTAATCTATCTCCATTAATTTTGACAGCTTTCTTGATTTCTGTCCATCTCAAAATTTGCAAAAGAATTGTCTAGACTTGAGTTCCACCCATCTGGTTTCTACTCTGTCCCTAATGATATTGTTCACCAAGCTTGATTGCCCTTTTTAAATTTTCAGACTCGTTAACCTCTAATCTTTGCTGCAACTGATTACTCCTTTTCTTGAAAGCCTCTTTTATTATACTTTGGTTCTCATGATACATCAGTGTTCTAGTTCTCCCTCTCTCTCTCCATACCCTTTTCTTCTTTTTGTCTATATTAAATATAGATATTTTCCATGTTTTATTCAGTGGCCTTCCTTTTTCTTTACATTACCTCTTCAAGTATTCCTAAAACTTCATCAGCTCTTGAGTCATGGTTTGACCTCACATCCTAGTATCCATTTCACTTCTCAACTACCTACTAAAATCTTTATTTAAATATTCTGCCAACTTCTCAAACCTTCTGTCTTACCAAAACTTCCTCTCCCTCCCTTTTATAGTTCTTTTAGTTTCTCTATTTCTGTTATTAGCACCACACTTCTACTAGTTGCCTAAATTTAAAACTTCCAAATCATCTTTTTTCCTCCCTCCTGATCTAATCTGTTACCAGGAATTGGTGCAGGTACCAATTCTACCTTTAATATATTTCTTACATTTGGCTGGGTGCAGTGGCTCACACCTGTAATCCTAGCATTCTGGGAGGCTGAGGCGGGATGATTGCTTGAGCTCAGGAGTTCAAGAGCCCCCTAAGCGAGAGCGAGACCCCATCTCTACTAAAATATTTAGCCGGGCATGGTGGCATGTGTCTATAATCCCAGCTACTCAGGATCTGAGGCAGGAGAATTGCTTGAGTCTAGGAGTTTGAGGTTGCTGTGAGCTAGGCTGACGCCATGATACTCTAGCCCAGGTGACAGAGTGAGACTCTGCCTCAAAAAAAAAAAAGTTTCTTACATTTGTCTTTTCTATTCCCATTGCCACCATCTTAGTCTTGTATCTCATTACAGTTTCTTTGGACTCTTAGAAAAGCTTCCTAACTAGTCTCTTGCCAGTCCTTCTACATTAACCTAGCTTATGTACTTTGCTAAATTAATCTTTCTCAAATACACCTCTGGTTGGTCATTCTCGTAGGCTTAAAAAAGAAAGAGAGAGAGAGAGAGAGAGAGAAGAAAGACATATAAAAATAAAAACAAACCTTTAGTGGTCCCCACTGTCTTTAGAATAAAATTGAAGCATTTCACCTTGGTAGACAGGGCCTTCACAGTATCTCCCCAACTTTATTTTTCTTGCCTTATCTGTCACTATTTTTGCCCTGTGTTCAGGAAAACTAGGTTATGTTCTTTTCCCCCAGTATACTTTCTTGCCTCTATGTCTTTGTACTATTGCTACCTCCAGTCTCTTCTACATTGATCCACTTACCTACCAACTTCCATCTCTGCCAAATCCTACTCGAAGCCCAACTCATAAACCATAATGCCATGATGGCTTCTGTTTGTCCCTCAGCCCAACAGTGTTCTTTCTTTTTTCTGAACTCTTGCAGCATTTTGATCATACCTTCTTATTGTGGCTTTCCCTCTATATCATAAGTTTTTTAAAATATTATACATTTTTTGAGAGTATAAATAATAAATATTAAGTTTTCATGCTTGAAAGCGTTATAGTATCTAGTGTGGTACCAAGATATGTAATAAAGATTAGAGATCTAAAGGTAAATCAGATACAGTTCCTGCCTTCAAATAGCTCAATTCTAGTGGGAAGGAGGCATCTCTACAGAGTTATAAAGTAACTTCACAAGTATTGCTTTAAAAAATAGTAACACACACACACACACACAGGACTATAGTACCATAGAGGAAGTCGCACTTTATTCCACCAGCAGGGAGGAGGGAAGGAGAGTCAGGGGAGGTTTGGTGGATTTAAACTGAATCTTGAAGAATGAGTAGGCGTTAAATAAGATATGAGTAGCACATTCCAGGAAGAGGAAATGACATATTCAAAGTCAAAAGTACAGGAAGCAGAAATGACATATTTAAAGTCACAAGTACAGGAAGCTGTGTGATATAAACAATTCTGTATATGTAGATATGAGGTTTTAAGGAGGTTGGGAGATATTAAGGGGAAATAACCCTGCAAAGATATGTAGGGGCCAGATTATTTGGGTCTTTGTTTTATCACAATAATGCCTTATTTTATATACTTTCCAATTTACAAAGCAATTTCAGATTGATTATGTATGATTCATAATAATACTTTTTTAGTAGGCAACAACTATCTTAGTTATTTAATTGTAATTTCTAGTTATTTTAAACATTGAAAACCACATTAGATTTTAATTTTTCCTCTCAGTGTATATCTAGGGGGAGAGGAAGTTACCAAAAAGAATTTCTCATCATTACTGGGTTATTGTTGGTAGTTTTTAAATCAAAATTGTATACCGACATACTATTCCCACTCTTTACATCAGCTCCCTAAAAATGCCATTTGCTATACAGTATTTGATCAACATAGTATAGCAGCATTTTCTATTATGAAAGATATCTTTTAGCCAGTGCTCTATGCCTTTATTAGAAACTAGCAATAAATTCAGTTCTTAGAACATAAGATATTAATTGAAATTCTATTCTCAGTATTGTGACTTTTTTCTGTAAGCCTGATTCTTTTATTAATAATAATTTTTGGTATTTTCTCAGTAATATGTGTTGCCAAACATACTTTGTTTAACATTTTTAATGGACATTTTAATACAATAGTTTGTAAATGTTTAAAAAAATCTGATTCTAGGATGTCTTTTAAAAATGGTGTGACATCCAACTGATATAGAGCATCCTATTTATAATGTGGGCCAAGCACCATGCTGTAAACCAGTTACTATCATGATGATCAGATTGAAAATGAAATTGCATTTCTGTCAATTACTGAGTTGGCAACTGTTCAATATATCTTAGCAGCAAGATGAAGAGCGACGTCGGCAGCTGAGAGAGAGAGCTCGTCAGCTAATAGCAGAAGCTCGATCTGGAGTGAAGATGTCAGAACTTCCCAGCTATGGTGAAATGGCTGCAGAAAAGTTGAAAGAAAGGTCAAAGGCATCTGGAGGTGAGTTAAAGAATCTTGTATCATATTCTACAGACAACCCAGAAATCCGCAGTGGACCTTTTGGGACTTTTTATTCTTACTTCAAAATGTTGCATCAAAAACATAAAGTTTCTAACCTATTGATATGTTGCAAAATATCCAAAGGAGGCATAGAAAATCAGAAGATAACTGTTGCTATTTTCCAAATCAACTTTTTGGCTTAGTTTTTAACAACTCAAGAAGTACTCTGTTAGAATATGCTTTAGTAAAAAACTCATACCTTGTTTTGTGATGCCCCATGGTGCCTCATTAATTGTTGTAGGAATAAATAAAATACAATTAAGTCCTCAACATCTAGACCATAAGGACTATTAGTGGTGAGCTTTGGCATGAAAGATTTTCACTTTGAACACAATCTTTAGAAAGCAGCTTTAACAGTATTCTGGCAGTATAGCCTGAGATGTAAGAATTTTAACTAAGTCCCATATAAATTTTTCTTAGTCTCCTATTCTCCTTACTCTCAGAGGGTCTTCAATATCTGCAGAGATTTTTTTTTTTTTAGATAAAGACAGGGTCTTAGACTGTTACCTACACTGGAGTGTAGTGGCGTGATCATAGCCCACTGCAGCCTCAAATTCCTGATCTTAAGCCATCCTCCTGCTTCAGCCTCCCAAGTAGCCAGGACTACAGGCATGAGCTACCATGCCTGGCTAATTTTTTTTTTTTTTGTAGAGCGGTGTTCTCACGCCTCAAGCAATTTCAGCCTTCCTAGTTGCTAGGATTATAGGTGTGAGCTACCATGCCCGGCCTACAGAGATTATTCTAAATTTGGTGTTGGGGCAATGACTATATATAAAATTAAAGAGAGTTTTAATTTTGCCTCTCAGTGTTCAATTTGGATATCTTTAATTTGGAATTTTTATATTTTTACTTAAGAGGAGTATATGTAAGAGGCCTGTGGGCTTTTTATTTCAAAGGTATATAACCTATTTATCTACCAAAGCATGCCAAGTACACATCCTGAGTTAATCTTAGAATGCTGAGTTCGCCCTAAAGAGTAGGCAAGTGAGGACTTGAATAAGACTTTAGAGGGCTCAAATAAAGGTAAGCTATTTCTAGGTCAGTGATGAATTTCTTCAAAGTAAATTAAAAATTATTGCTATTATTTTTAATTGATTCCTTATATTAAAAGTTTATTGTTGTACAATTAGTACGTAAAAGCATCTAACCTTTCATCCCATAAATCTAAAAGCTTCTTCCCCAACAGCTGTGTATCTGTCTCTCTCATCTTCTCAGAATGTTTACGTCTTAGTTAAATCCTTTATCTTACCTTTTCAGCTCCTATTATTCAGGATTTTTATTGCAATTTCTACATTCTCTACTATAGTTTTATAGTAACATCAGTAACTATTCATAGCAACATTTATATAATGCTGTGGCAATTTGCTTTCATTTATCACTAATAACAAAATGTTTACCGTATCATAAAAACTCCAAATATTGGCCAGGCACAGTGGCTCATACCTGTAATCCCAGCACTTTGGGAGGCTGAGGCAGGAAGATTGCTTGAGGCCAGGAGTTTGAGACTAGCCTGGGCAGCATAGTGAGATCCCATGTCTACAAAAAATTTTTAAAAATTAACCGAGCATGGCAGTACACCCCCCGTACTCCCAGTTACTTAAGAGGCTGATGCAGGAAGATCACTTGAGCCCAGGAGTTTGAGGTTACAGTGAGCTATAATAAGGCCGCTGCACTCCAGCCTGGGTGATATAGCAAGACCCTATCTTAAACAAAACAAAACAAAACAAAAACAAAGCAAACAAACAAAAAACTTGAGATAGTCTAAGTAAGTTTTATAAATCCTTGCCTCTTGTATCTCTGAATTATAGGGAAAAAAACATATTCTTTATCTAGGGAAAGCCTGGTGAAATGTAGATGGGGTAGAGTTTGACAGATGACTTATGAGAACCTGCTGAAGAGTCAGGTTCCCTTTCCCTAAGGACGCCAAAGTGACCACGTTCACTTCTCCCATAGGACACAGCATACCTTGAACGTTAGAAGCAGCCCCATATCAGAGGTAGGCTCTTAGAGCTAAGGTTCACTTAAGACAAGTGGAGTAGGCCTATGCCCTATCCTCAGTGGTGGGTCTTGTCCTATCTTCATAAAGGGATATGAATCAGACTAGGTCTACTCTGGCCTCAAGGTCTAAGCTATAGCTATTGAGACTGAGAGTTGGTAAGAAAGCTTTAGGATAAGGGAGAAGGTAAAATTCCTGCTTGAAGTTCAACCATTCATACATATGCATTTATCTGTTGAACAATGCCAGTCACTGTGCTAGGCCAAGATTCAGCAAAGATCCTGGAAAGGGACAGAGTAAACGCTTTAGGCTTTGTAGGCCGTATGATCTCTGTCTCAACTATTCTGCCCTTGTAGCCTGAAAGCAGTCTTGAACACGATGTGAATCAGCGAGCCTGGCTGTTATTTACCCCAAAAAGGTGGTAGGCTGGATTTTGCCCTAGGCCTCAAAATTCACTTTAAGTTCACAAGAATCTATTTGCTAAGTGAAAGTGACCCTGGTGAGGTTGATAAGTCCGGGGAAAGAATTAACAAATTAGTGTCTACTCTTCCAGTGTCTACAAGGAATCATCAGGTTTGAAAAAAGTAGTTTTGCTAAGGAGTTAATGTGAAAGGAATACAGAGAAATAATTTGAGACTAGCCTATTTGGAGTACTACCATAGGAAGATTTTAGAAGCAGTAGTCCAGAGAAGACGGTAGTGAAGAGCTGACATAATAAGGTGGATATACAGCCTGGGGAATGTGTTGAACATGATCATCACTCAGACCCACTACCTGAACTCATTTGAAAAAGCTCTCTTTTTTCTTTTCTCAAGCAGCAACCAACCGCAGTGGGAAAAGGAAACTTATAAGTTTGAGATGAGATATCTTCAGCTTCATGGAATCCACAGAAAATACATGCAGGGTATTTTAGGTCACATATAACCATGTATTCAAGCAACTTACTTGCATCCTATTGCAACCAGAAATAACCTAATTCTTGTGTAAATAACAGAATCACACCTGTCCTAGGAGCTATAGCCTAGCTTTTACTTATCCTCCATTTGACATACTTATAGGGCTTATGAGAAAATCAGGTGTGATGTATTGCACATGTTTTTCAATTCCTGCATCATTTTGTAGTTCTAGACTTGTAATGGCCTCATTTTAAATCCTCATTATATGCAACAAACTTGTGGGTTTATTTCATTGTAGGGATCTTACCTGGCAAGGTACAGATGTTTGGGAACAAAGTTTAGTGTTTTTGTTTTTAGTTGTATGGTATTGTGGTCAGGGCATATAGCCTAAATTTCTGCTTTGAGAATTTAAGGTTTTATTTTGGCCAAATAAATGTAAAATTTTTGTTAATGGTCTATAGGCATATTTGCAAGAGAGGTGGCTATTTTGTCTTAAGATGCTATTATAATTCATATATATCATATAATATATAACATGTCATATAATATACATCATATCATATATAGTATATTATCCATGATATATATTTTGTGTGTTATATTTTGCATTTTTATATATATATTTATTCCTTTGCTTATCACTTTGGTTTGAGTTTGATTAGGATCTTTTAACTTAAAACTGACATTTTTGCCTCTCTTCGTTTGATTTAGATAGGGTAGTGTACTTTGTTTTGCATTTCAGATGAACAAAGAAAGTGTGTGGAGTTTTTTAATTTGTTTCTTTATTGAGCTGTGATCTCCCTGTATTGCCCAAGCTGATCTTGAACTCCTGGGCTCAAATAGTCCTCTTGCCTCAGCCTCCTGAGTGGCTAGGATTAAAGATTCATGCCTCTACACCAGCTGAAAATGTTTTTGTTTAAATTTTGTCCTTGAGAATGTCTGTGTACCTGCATGATCCTTATTATTTCAGTTATGGCAGTTAGATTTATCTAAATTTGTTGAGCTGAAATAAAATATTATAGGCTTTAAATAATTTTCCTTTTTAGCTTATATTAATATATTACTAATATAATATTTATATTGTTTTCTATCTTTTGTTTGATTTCTGTAAAATAACTTTAAAAGTTATGAATTTTATGGAGACCTTTGCTGAGTATCTTAAAAATCATAATATAAATGAGAAATTTTTTTCTGAATATGTTTTTAATAACTTCAGTTTCTTTTTTCGAAATTGCAGATATTCTTTCTTTCTCTTGTTTTTTTTTTTTTTTTTTTTACTATTACCAGATATCTTGGTTTCATTCAATTTACCTATAAATGAAAAATGTAAGACTTATTGCTGTACTAATCACACTGTTGGGATCCCTATTTTGTTTATAATATAGAGTGTCAACCTTGAATGCATTTTCACATTGAGTGCATATCTCATCTGCTTTTACCTTTTACTGCACACATAGTACATGGCATACTTGGAAACCAGCTTCTGTTGTACAATGGGTTACAACAGAAGTTACAACTTTCTGCTTAGCTCAACTACTGGGTTTTCAGGGGTTAACCATAAAGATATTTATATATATTAATATGTAGTATCTTTAAATACACATACACATGCATGTATACACACATGCACATACACTTTTTTTTTCTTTTTAAGAGACAGGATCTTGCTCTGTTACTTAGGCTGGAATGCAGTGGCCTGATCATAGTTTATGGCAGCCACGAACTCTCCTATGCTTAAGCCATCCTCCTGCCTTAGCCTCCCAAGTAGCCAGGACTATAGGCATGTGCCACCACACCTGGCTAATTTTTTTTATTTGTAGACATGGAGGTCTCACTATGTTGCCCATTCTGTTCTTGAACTCCTGGCCTCAAGTGGTCCTCCTGTGTTGGCCTCCCAAAGTGCTGGGATTACAGGTGCGAGCCACCACACCTGGCCCATATGCAGTTTAGTTCTGCAAGAATGCATTTCTATGGGTGATAGGAAATGTGTAACATTAACTATTGAAAAGAACCTGGCAAAGTATAAGTGAGTAATGAAAGGAGGTACAGTTTTCTGTATATCTGTGAACCTGAAAGAACCCATATCTGACCATATTTCCAGACTTAACTATTTCTTTTCATAGAAGTGCCATCATTCTAGTCACTCAGCCTAGAAAGTTGATTGTGATATCTTACCCTTACTCTTCTCAGTAAGGCTTCAAATTATGTCATACCCACTCTCAATTCTTTGATCCTAGGTTAGGCTCTTCATACTGCTTGCCTGAGGGTTATAACAGTCTCCAAACCAGATTTCCTGCCTCCAGCCTTTTGTTCTCCAATTTAACATAAAGATCAGCAATTTTGCATGAAGGATGATGTCACATGCATAGTATACTCCCATGTACAATCTCTAGACTACTTTTTCTTTCGCACAAGAAAGCATGTGAAGACCGGGCATGGTGGCTCACGCCTGTAATCCTAGCACTCTGGGAGGCCGAGGCAGGAGAATCGTTTGAGCTCAGGAGTTCAAGATCAGCCTGAGCAAGAGCAAGACCCTGTCTCTACTAAAAAATAGAAAGAAATTGGCTGGACAACTAAAAATATATAGAAAAATTAGCCGGGCATGATGGCACATGCCTGTAGTCCCAGCTACTCGGGAGGCTGAAGCAGAAGCATCGCTTGAGCCCAGAAGTTTGAGGTTGCCGTGAGCTAGGCTGACACCACGGCACTTTAGCCTGGGCAACAGAGCGAGACTCTGTCTCAAAAAAAACAAAACAAAAAGAAAGCATGTGAAAATGTAAGCAAGAGTGATATTATAGAAATAATATTGAAGCTTCTCTAATTTATGAAAGACATAAGCTTCAGTGCTTATATTACTACTAATAAATTACACATACCTCACAACTGATTATAAGACACTTTGACTGAAAACTGCTTATAGAGACTACTATTAAATTAATTTTCTAAAACATAGTGCTCATCATGTTAGAGTATCAGTATTTCTCCATTCCCATCAAGTAAAATTTAAACTTTGCATTCTACCCTTTAGGGCTCTCTACAGTTTTGCCTTTCAAGTTTTACCTCCTATTATTTCTCTTTAAGTATGCTTGAGCCAAATAGGACATTATACCATTCTCTGAACATAACCTACCCATACCAGCTTTCATGCCTGTAATGTCTTCCCCTCAGTTGTACCTCTTGAAATTCTATACATTTCTCAAGACCTAATTTAAAGATTAGCACTTCCAAGAAAGAATTCCTGGAGTCACTGGGAAAGAGTAATTTTTTTATCTTTTGAATTTGCTCTGTACGTTATTTTTACAACATAACACCCATCCAATGTGATATTATAGTCACTTGAATATATACCTCTAAGGCAGAACAAATGTCTTATATACAACTTGGTATCTCCTCAACATCTAGCACAGTGTTTTGCAAATTGCATATACAGCACACAGAAGTTTCTTAAATAAATAAATGAATGAATGTTGAATTTTGTGCTTTCACCCTAGATGTATCAGTAATAATCAGTGGAGGCTGATTGGCAGCAACAAAGTACTGCACTAGGTCCCTAAAAACCACTAATAGTAAAATGTCTCAAAATGACACAGAATAATGCTGGAGAAATATTCTAAACACCTTTTTTAGCACTCAGGAAATATTAGTGAATGAATTTGTTAAACTACAAAATTATTTTGAGAAGAATTTATGAGGACAGTGAAGGTGAACATGCTCACTTTTATAAAATTAGTCAAATAGTTGTGCTAAGCACAGTTAATTAGAAAAGATTTCCTAACTGATTATACTTAAAGAATGCAGCCAAATATAATGCCTTAGCTATTTCTTTGCAAACATTTAAAAACTTGTATATGTCTATGCTTTTTCCCCCAGGAGGGCATATCTGAATCTTATTTCTTTGTTGTTTTCTTCTAAATGGCTTATACAGTAGATGGGAAGTCCTCAATAAACGTAAATTATTGTTACCAGTATTAATGCTCATAGTAAATATAAATCAAACCTAAAGATATAAAGTTTCAGAAAAGGAACAAATGTTTTCCCAATAAAGAAATGAATTGCAGAGTAGTAGGAGTATCCCTCAACTTCCAGGGCTAAACAGCTATTTCTCCAAAAGATATATTGCCTGTCAACAGCAGAATTTAAAGCTAAACCTCTCATAGCCAAATCAAATTATTGCTGTGCCTTTTCAAATGAATAGAATTCAAAATTACTTAACCAATTCCATCACTAGGATTTGGAGACAGAAAGTATATACTAGAAGTCTTCAATGTCAAAAAATTGACTCCATTAATTAATTATGACCTAAAACATTTTACTAGGGATATAAAAAATAGTGTAAGACTTCCTCATTCCTATATATTTAATTTTGAATAATAATTTTCCCAGCTTCATCTTTTCCAAATGTAATATCTTAGTTGTTTCTAAAACTTCCATTGTGTAAAGGTATTGCACATTCTAGTCTCACTCTTAATCTATCCCTTATGCCTTTATGATAATATTTTATTAATAGCACAAAAACACTCAAGCCTTCATAAAAATAACTTAAACATAGCTGCAGGTTTATAAGGAATGCTGTGTTACTTTATGCATTTATATCTAATAAGTGATAAAAATGTGAAATTTAGAAATATTATTTGATTACTTTTCACCAAACCAACTTTATTTTTGTGTGCCATTATTAGAGATTATTAATAGATTATACTTTAAAATACAGGGACTCAATGAACTCAGTGATTCAGAGACAGCTTGTGGCAAATTATCAAAACTTTTGCATCTGCTTTGATGTGATAATTCATCTTTGACATATGAATGTAAAATATAAATGTTAATCCAATAGTGAAAAGTGATGTAAAACTGATTACTTAACTTGCTTATCTGTGTCAGACCCGAGTTTGAATAACTATCATTAAAATACTGGGTTTTCTTCTTTAGTGTTTTGCACAAATGATATATAGTATAAATAATATACTAACATTATTGCTACATGTTCCTACAGATGAAAATGATAATATTGAGATAGATACTAACGAGGAGATTCCTGAAGGCTTTGTTGTAGGAGGTGGAGATGAACTTACTAACTTAGAAAATGACCTTGATACTCCCGGTAATTTCAAATTATGAATGTTTCATGTCCTGCTGCATGGCAAACTTTATGGTTATATTTTTATTATCTCATCAACAATAATAATAAGTTCTTTTTGTAGTTTTATTACATCTTATGCTGTCACAAATCATTTAGCTAAATCCACCTTCCATCAATTTTATGTTACTTTGTTTTAGGTTGAATGTTCAAATTTTAATAACATTGGAATAGCAAATTGTAGTTTATATTCTTTTATAACTAAGATTCACTATTGTATTTTATGTTATATGAGGCAACTTATAGGGATTCAATAATTGGTTCCCTTCTCAGCTTAAATATTTTGGTGTGGTGTTGTAAGATATATATGAAGTACCTATAGAATTCTCCAAATGTAAATCTAAACCATGAATCAGATTTTCTGATTTAATTTAGAATTGATAGTCTTAGTTATAATATTATTTTGCAAATTTTGTGCTTTGAATATTAAAATATTGTGTTAATAAATTATTTTATGCATACTTAACTGATTATAATAAGACACTGAAAACTACTTACATAGACTACTATTAAATTTATATTATGTCTTATATCAATAAATCAGTAAATCACATTGGCAATTACACTTTGTAAGTTCTTATTTAAAATATAAAGATATTTGTTGATGGTTTTTAATACGTGAGTGTTCCATATGCATTGCCTTTATAAGCCAACAACAAGTAGCAATCCAAAGCTTTGTATACACAAAGGGTTCCATAAATGTTTATTGAATTGAATTCTTATAGCAATAAAAAGTCTTTGGTGATCTGTTTAGATTTAAAAGTAAAGAGGCGAAGTCCTTAATGTTCACCTTTTCCTGTAAAAAAGCTAAAGGTAGTGAGAGCAGGAATTCTTTTTGCCATCTCTGGCATGCCCCTGCAATGCTAACCTGCTTTGTTTCTTCCTCTGTTTGAAATCATGCTATTACTTCTCCAAGAAACAGTTGACCAGAGTCTTCCTAACTATAAGGAACACCTAAGAAAACCCATGCTCGTTTGCTAGTAGCTCCTGCATGGCCCAGCATTAAATTATACTATTGTTAGGTAGAGGTCAATATGTTTATTATTGTGCAGTCTTGCATCTTAAATTCAGCTGATTAGTAATAAATAAATAAATATTTATATATATAAAATATATATAATTGTGCAAGTCCAAGAGAATGCTGATATTTAAGGAAAAATTTTAAATGTTTAACCAAAAATTAGAACTACATTTTACTTCTTTCTGTTTAAAATACTGTAGAACTTGGGTAGGTTTGGTTATTCTGTTTGAAAAGATTTTTGTTGTTGCTTATCCTCCCATACTCACCCCCTACAACCACCATCAAAGGCTTTATCAGAAACCAATAAAATCCTTTTGCTGATGAGGACATCCACAAGTACAGAATTGAAGCCTTTACATTCAATTTATGGAAGTATAAAATCGGTGACAATAAGTGATGCATATATCCTAATTTTACAGTAGGTTATAAAGATAGGAAAAAATGCATTTGATAGGTAAAGTAAGGGGAATTTTCTAGTTTCAGCTGTAGCAACTTTGTGGAATACTTCAAAGATTGGTTAATTGTAGTCCTAACAGACTTGACTCTTGTCCTTTTTAAAAATTCTCTTCCTACTTTATGTATACCAAAAAAGGAAATACATCTCAGTCTTTCTGTTTGGAGTTAACTAATATTAATAAATTGTTTGCACCTCTCAAGCATGCCAATAAGTGTTGGTATGTGAGTAGACAGGTTTCCCAATTCAGATTTATGGTTTATTTCATGACAATAAGAAATAGAAATGCAAACTGGAATCTTGAAGCACATAGAATATAGTCTGATTTTTATCCTTGCTTTATTTTCCCCAAAATTCTTTTTTTAATATGTATATAAAAGTCATAATGTTTTAATAATAAATGTTTAATCTCTATCTTGATTTGACCATAGTTCATCAGATATTGTTTAAAAGAGAAGCCTGGCAATATAAACTGACCAATTTGCATGAAAGTAATGATAATAGCATTTATTAAGAGTCATAATTAGAAAAGTTATTAATCTTTATGAAGAATATAATTCACCAAATGGTGGGCAAGTCTATTATAACCATTTTATTAAAGAGTTGATTTGTGTGAATTTGTTTAAGTAGAATTAATTGTATTTCCACTCATTTCTAAACTATTTCATTATTAAATATTAATGTACTTGCTAAAAATAATTTGAAATTATTTATTTTTAAAGTTACAGCCATATTTTATTTATTTTAAATTTCTATTTGTATTTAATACATTCTAAAAGATATTTGTGAACATAGCCTGTTTCAATGCTGGATACATATGGACACACATAAACATTGGATTCTAATGTTATGTACATACTAAGTACATATTAGTACTTGTTTTAATATGGCATTATATTTATAAATGTAATATACTAAAATAATTGAAATTATAAAATAATATAATTTAGAATGAAAGATCTCTTCTAAGTATCTAGTTTGTTGTAATAACTTGTTTTATTGTTTATAACCTATGTAGTACTTATATAAATATATACATCACATAGAGGCTTCTGTTTTCAGGTAAGCATAGCTAGTATTAACTATAGTTATAACTGAGTTCTCTTTAGGCATGTAGACTATATTCTTTAAGGGGAATGATTTGGGTGGGAAATTTTGTATATATACAGAGAGAGAGAGAGAGAGTTCTGCGTGTGTCTGATCTGAAATGTTACTTCATAACCCTAATGTCCTTTTCTTCTTTCTTTTAAAATATAGTAATATTTTTATAATGTCACTTAAAATTGATAGTCTACATATATAAATACATCTCACTTCGCTATTTATGGTATTTACATATTTAACAGAACAAAACAGTAAGTTGGTGGACTTGAAGTTGAAGAAGCTCCTAGAAGCCCAGCCACAGGTGGCAAATTCACTCCCTAGTGCTGCCCAGAAAGCTGTAACTGAGATCTCAGAGCAAGACATTAAGGTAAATCTTACTTGTTAAACTTTTGGCTCAATATTTATGTATTCTAGTTTCTACTGGCACTTGATAATCCTAAAAACAATTTCTTACCAAGTTCTTCACAGTAAGATTCAGGTTTTATTAAACAGCCAATAAATTATCATTATGGTAATCAGTATTCATACACTGTTTTTCAGGGAAACTACTACTTTAAATTGCTATTTTGAGTGTAAGTGCAGGGTATATAGAAACTATTCTTGAATTCTATATGTATGTATATTTTGCTAAGAAGAATATTGCTAAGTGAATTCTAGCATATTTTTCCATCATCCTCAACCTCCTATCAGTTTAGATGAACTAGAATTTATGTTATTTATAAGAATCATCATACATGAAGATGGATGATAATGTGACTGAATATATGTAAATGTTTAAGATACTTACATGTTTTGTGCCACTTTGTATCTTACCCTGTGTAGCATTTTGGCCAGAATGCCACATTGTAAGAATATTATTATTGTTAATAGACTATATTATCCCCACCCACGTTTTCCCCCTTTTCCTCACAGTGTATCATTAATATTTCCGTAGCTTAAGGGCACTTCCAGTCCTGTGTAACTTTTCACCCACCTGCGGACTATGGGGACTGCCCTGCTGACTGAAAGGATTTCCTTCCCCTGACACAGAGATGCTTTGAAGTCCCAAAACAATGACTTTCATTGCTTTTCCCGTATATTGTCAGTTTCTATAAATTGGTGATGAAAGTTTGTGGCAGCACCAGAGGACTTTTGGTCTCTATCTTTGAACAAAAGGAAGGCTGGATCAGGTCTGATTTTTTGCGTTCAATTTAGCTTTCTGCAGTGGATTTAATGCAGAATGAAGCTGGCCTAAGAATAATACAATGGATTGAAAAGGCTAACTGAATTAGTGGGTTTAGAGGAATACATTTGTAAAGTGGCAGAAGTCCCTAGTCATAAAAAGGTTTCTTAAGATGGGATTTGCTGGCTAATCGCACTGATATTTTAGCATGTTGCCAGGCCTAAAAAAATTTAGCCATGTTTGTTTATTTTGATAAAGACTTGAGTTTTAGACTGTTGGATAGTTGTTATGATAACAGTAGAACTCACACATTTTTTAGGGAAAAAAAAGTAAAAATTGTTCCTATCCTAACTATCTTACTAGGTTATTATAAGCATGATGTTAATGGTAAATATATTAGGTAACTTTTTAAAAAATTAAAGTAGAAATATTTTCATTATTATGGTTTATTTAGTCATCTATATAGATGAAATTGGTTTTGCTTTCCAAAAGCTTTTATGTAGTAATTTTTAAAGTTATTCCAACAAAAGGTGTGCTTTAAGCAGCTTGCCTTTATAGCAACCCTTTTAGTTAAGATTTTGAAAACGGTGTTTATAAAGAACATATAGAGTCCATCTGTTCTCTTGAAGCTTTCAGCATTGATTTGGGTTTTTATTTTTTTAATAAAATGCAGTTTACACATTTATAAATGAGGCATTCTGTGTTTGTGGAAAAGGATAAACTGTTACCTTCCCTTGAGGATTCTGTATCCCAGGCCTCCTTGAGGCTAGAGAATAGGCCATTGGAGGGCTCCCTCATTACTGATTGTCTCAATGCAGAGGAAGGGCAAAGTCTTGGTAGCTTTTGATAACCAGTTTCAGCATTCAGCAGGCTTAGCTATTAGTCATGCATCTTAGCCTTTCCCTATTTACTTTCAAAACACTTAATAAAAATAATAAAAGATTAGGTATAAAATGAAATATTTGTTTGGTACACAGCTCCTCGGTATCTGCAGCTTCCACACACTGCAGTGGTTCAGTCTTCTGGGATATTTCTTGTTGATAGAACCATTTGAATTTGTTACCAGTATTAACATAGGAAGCTCTGGGAAAGATAATTGTAGTTTCCTTAGCTGTAAAGGGCTTACTTACAAATCTGGCTTTGGAAAGTTATAGCTGATGAAATGCAGTTCAGTGGGGTAGTATTATAATCCTACCTTTTAGCCTTCATCCAGCATTAGTGGTTTATCTCAATGGGCATAAAATTAGAAACTAGTTCTTCTTGTCATACAAGTCTGTGGGATGGTACAGCCCGATGGGGCAGAATAGTGGGGAGAATAGGAGGTAACTTGGCTTTTAAATGATATATATCACTGGGAGAGGACATAAAGGGTATCAAAGTTCCCAAGGATTTAAACCATGTGTCCCAAGGTTTTTTATTACAGGCAACAGAACTTGCAGTTGAGCTATTTAGAGTGCTTTAAAATCCTTTTTCTTTCAAAAAGTTTCTAACGTTTCTAAATCAACATTATCTGAAATCAGTAAAAGTTGTCTTACTAACAAGTAATTTCATGTTTATGAAATCAGGACTTTCTTACCATGTGTTGTTTTACTTTTAGAATGGCACAGAAGATCTCCGAACTGAGCGATTACAAAAAGCAACAGAACGTTTTAGAAATCCTGTTGTGTTCAGCAAGGATTCTACAGTCAGAAAAACTCAACTTCAGTCTTTCAGTCAATATGTTGAGAATAGACCAGGTAGGAATGCTTTTTAAAATGTTTTCCCATTTTATGATTTAAAAGTATTTAAATATATATATATGTTTATGTATATATGTATGTATACATATATACTAATGATGTAAATCCACATTTCAATACACAAATATCAAGCTTTATAATAATTTTACTTGTCTTTCTCCTTTTTTTAAGAGATGAAAAGGCAGAGATCAATACAGGAAGATACAAAGAAAGGAAATGAGGAGAAGGCAGCGATAACTGAAACTCAGAGGAAGCCATCAGAAGATGAAGTGCTTAATGTATATTAATTTTTTGTGTGGTTTCATGATTGCTGATAATTCCAAACTGTATGTGGAAATAGTGCCTTTATTTGTTAAAATGAGATGTTAGGTTTTTAAAGATGTCAATCTCCAGTGCATTCAAAGCAGAGTGAGAGGGGTGCACTGTTGAATTAGTCTGCAGTGTGGTGATAATTGTCAGATAAAAAAAAATGAATTTTTCAGAGTTCCACAGCCCCAGCTTCCTTGAGACATTTCCATCAGGGCACTTCCCATAAAGAGATTCCAGTATTGATCTACCGGGAGGATTTTAATTATTACAATAGCAGATACCGCAGAGCTGCAGTTAGAGGGAAAAGTCACATGAGACCTGCTAGAATTTCTCAGCCAACCCATTTTGTTGGCTTGGGTTAATGGGTGTTCAACCTTTCCATTATCCAGATCAGCCGTGAATTACTAGCTGAATGATGTTTGCATTAATATAATATATATGGTAATTTCTTCACTTAATTAACGGGGAGGTTCAGCTCAGTAGGGGTATGGGCTGATCATGTGTAAAATTGATTTGTGAGGGAAATATTTGATAGACCGCAGGGAGAAAGCTGCTTTTGATGGACAGCTGCGGGACAGAAGCAGGAAGAACAAGTTTTAACTTGAATTTTTGTCTGGAAGCATAGCTCTCTTTAATAGTGCTACTTTTTTTATTATCTATAGTTTGTCTAAATATTTACATTGTTTTTAATGCTAAGATAGTCTTTGTTGGATTTTAAAATCCTTATAAGTGCACTGAGAATCACCAACCACATCTTAGGGGTCTAAAAGCTTCTCATTTTAAGTTGTTCACTTTAGAACACCTGGAAAGGTGTGAGCTGGAAAGGAACAGCTCACTGATATATCCTGATGAGGTATTTGGTATAACTTATAAGTTACAGAATACTTGAGTATACTATGTACTCACATGAGGGAAACCTGATTGTGAAATTTGTTACTGTTTTTAACTGAACCAATCAGTAAAAGCTATGAAGTGTTTGTGCTGCTTATCACTTCTGCTTTCTTATACCTTTGTTATTCATATTGTCTTTGCAAACAGCTGCATTTGTTTCGTCCCTCTGTATGGGAATGAGAAAAGAAAAAGTCCCTTTTGAAAATGATCTGCTCTCTGGCAGATAGGTTAAAAAAGCATTCACCAGATTATTCCAAATTTTGAAGTTAGCATTAGCTTTTATTCTGTTATTATTTTTCTATTATATTTTGTATTAAGATAGAAGACTATCCATTTTATATGAATCTTTTAAAAACAGTGATTTTTTTATCAAACTATCCTGAGAAATTATCAGTTTTATGATTTCATGAAATATTTCAACTTTAAATTTGTCAACTGCCATAATCCGTTTAACCCTAAGTTAGTATAAATTGAGTTCACATGTGAGTACAAATTATTTACTAGTTCAAAAGGTATATAAGTTATATGTTTATTGATCATGAGAATTCTAAAATGTGCTCATAACTAACATAATTCTTGGTTTTTGTTTATTTAAGGAGTAATGAAAGATAATTCCTCATAGCTTCTTAGAAATTAATATGCTTTTAGATAAGGAAAGGATTTGACAGAAGAAGATTGTTCACATTTATTTTGCTGAATAATAATGGTATAGGGTTTATGATAGTACTGGTGATGGTGAAAGTAGTCACTTAAGGAGTTCTTCAGTATTTCTTAGCTAATTAGATGTCAGCCCCCAAAATGTCAAAAGGTAAACAGGTATTCCAAATGGAGCTATAATTAATCCATTTTTGCAACTATACCATAAATAATAACCCCAACTGTAATGATTTAAATTTGTAATATGAATGTAAAAATTAAGACTGTACTGGCACTTTATAATAGAACTGGTATTTTAAATAAAACTTCTAAAGATAATTTTTTTTATCATGAGTGGGTGTAAAAAGTAAATTTTCAAATTGAAATCCAAATTCGGCTAAATGGAAGATTAACCAAATCAGTATACTAGTTTCATTAGATGCTGTGTAGCAAGGTTTGCAACCACCTGTCAGGTTAGAATTCACAGCTATAATAATTTTAGTAATACATCAACAGAATGACATGTTAAAGTACAGGAGCCAACTGGAGGGAAAAGTGGAGATATTGCAAACATCTCTTTTATCATTTTTAAAGTATTTAAAATAATATAGTCACTATGAAAAAAATTTATCTTTTAAATTTTATATTTTTATAGAATCTGATTCTCTCAGGATGGATACTTTAAAGATCAATTTCTTAGTAAAACTCCATTTTTGTTATTACACTTTTGAATTAAAGGTGTGATTAATGTTTGTTTTGATAATCACCAAGGAGAAACTTCTCTTCTATCCTTGTCTATGCTTAAATAATTCTGACTTAATTTTAAAGAAAATTATTTTAATTTAGTGTTAACTTTTTAAATCTGGCAAATCTGAGTCTGAAATTATAAACATAATACTAAACAGCTGAAATTTTCTATATTTACAAAACTTTGGTCTATATATTACATTTGAACATTTTTTGAATCAGAGGGAGTTACTTTTTGGTACTAAGGGTGATACTAAGGGTATATTTGGTTCTCTAGGTAAGTGCTTTACTAAGTGTTTGTAGAAAGGAAAAATGCAACTTACAAGTGATTTTTTTTTTCTTCCTGTTTGTTCTCGTTAACAGAAAGGGTTCAAAGACACCAGTCAGTATGTTGTAGGAGAATTGGCAGCACTAGAGAATGAGCAAAAGCAAATTGACACCCGTGCCGCGCTGGTGGAGAAGCGCCTTCGCTATCTCATGGACACAGGTACGGTGCCCAATTACACTGTAAACAGTTTTGGCAAATTGAGCGTTCACAAACTCTTATAGAGTTTTGGAAGTGTGAATCTTTGAAGCCTGAATGTTCAGCAAAACTGCCTTGAAAATAAAAAGGCTGCGATTTGCAGCCACCTCTCTGGGCCCTGGTGATAAGAGTGCCTTCATGGGAAGTGATAACTCGCCCTGATACCGTGTGAGCCAGCACTATTGAACAGTGTGCTCATCCATGCAGAGTTGGAATACACATCTGTGCCTCATTGATATGCCACTGCTTAAAAAAAAAAGTAAGATCTTTACTGTTCTACTGATTCATTGGGAAAAAAAAAAGATTTGGCCAGCTAAAGCCATGTACTGCATGAAACAGAGCACTGTGCATAGGGGATGGCTCCATGGACTAGATCACTGAAATTTGAGAATACTATCTGGTTACTGATGCTCCACAATTTTTTTCAAGAGAACAGGTTTTTAAAAGTCTGTAATACTTTGTGTCACAGTTGCATTTGAAAAGATTAAGGTATATAGCAAGGTTTGTAAAGATGGGTTAGAGCAGCAAGTTAGCTCCTAACCAGAGGGTAGATTGGCATTTAATGCTGATTGCCAGTGGTGATTGAATAGATCTAAGAGCACAATAAGCTGTTGGAAAACAACAGTGTGTACAAGTGTGTTTCTTTAAAATACTGCTCTTACAAAAGGATAAAAATGAGAAATAAATTAAAATCATTCATACCAAATTATAAGTTATATAAGAAAAAATGTCAAAAAAATAAAAGTGGAAAATCTATTTCTTTAATCTAATTAATTGCTTTAGTTTTATGGCAGTGTTAAAATAAAGTAGATTAGCATGATTTAGGATTGGAAAGCTTTCCTGAACTTTTTCTTCTCTATTTTCCAAAAATATATTTACAATAAAAGAACTCCTCCAAAAATAAGCATTTATATGGGATATTTGAAAATGAATAGATTAGTGAAATGAGAACATATTAGAAGAAGGAGGAACCTTCGGCTTTAACTGGCCCAGTGAGTTTCATACTGTGTTCTGTGGAGGCCTAAAGCTTCTTCAGAGGCACCTCAGAGGCTGCCAGGACAATAAGGGAGCAGAAAGCAGACAGCATCTGGATTCCTTACCTTACTTGAAACAGAATGTCTCTGAGTTTATTTATTTGAAATAGTGGGCTTAGAAGGGTTTGTTTGAAGAAAAGGTTCTATTGCTTCAAATTTAGAAACAAAACAAAACAAAAAAACCTTGTTTTAGAAAACCCTAATTCTCTCATTGTACAGGTAAGGAGACAGAGGCATAGGAAATGCTCAAGGTCATAAGATTACAAAGTAGCAGACCTTGAACTAATTCAGGTTACCAGAACCATATCATCCAGGACTCTTCCTGCTATACCAGATTAACTAAGCCATATTTATCATTCCCCTAAAAAATTACACGCACGCCCAGTCTTGTACATGTACAGTTGCATGACTTCAGCATGGATCCATAAACTGATGTATTGTTTTATAGTTGTATTTTTTCCTTTGATTTCTAAGGGATTTTTAAAATATTAGCTATGCTAGCTATATTAAAAATGAAATTACTAGTTAGCATAATTTCTGTAATGCATTTTAAAATTATTTCCTTTTATTTATTTATTTTTTTTCTGATAGAAGGTTTTGCTCTGTCACCCAGGCTGGAGTGCAATAGCATCATCATAGCTCACTGCAACTTCCAACTCCTGGGCTCAAGCAATCCTCCTGCCTTAGCCTCTTGAATAGCTGGGACTACAGGCACACACCACCATGCCTGGCTAATTTTTGTATTTTTTTGTAGATGGCGGGCGGTGCAGGGAGTCTCTCTCTTACTCAGGCTGATCTCAAATTCCTGGTCTCAAGCAATCCTCCCTACTTGGCCTCCCAAAGTGCTAGGATTGCAGGTGTGAGCCACCATGCCTGGCCCAATTTCCTTTAAATATTTTGAGGAGACAAATTTCTATTTTTTTTTTTTTTAAACAAATGGAAGTGAACTGCCTTCCCTGATTGTTTGGGGTAAATTAGATACTACTGTAGAAGAAACCTTGTGCCACTAGTGAAAAAGCTAGAAATTGTTTTCTTTAACACTTGAAGCCTGATTTATTGAGGGTTCTAACCCAAATAGACTCAATTTCTCCTTCCTACCCCACATATCACTAGTGAAGCTTTGAAATGGCCCCAATTCAACCATAAATACTTTATAATCTGCAAGATAATCATAGGCTACAGATCAACTCTAGAATCCTTTGGGGATTATTCTATTCCTTATTCCACAGGACAGAATTTGATCCTGATTGGGTTTGCTACTGCAGATTTAGACTAAAACTGACTTGGTCCCCCAGCTTGATAAACACCCCAGATGATATTGAACCTCCTCCAAATAAAAATAACATTTTTAAGATTTGCCTAAAACATAGTTTAGTATCTGAAGAGATAATAGGTTAGAAAGTAAAGGCATATATTTATCCTTTTCTTTGGGGGTTCCAGTTCATTCCAACTTTTCATTTATTCTAATAGTACCTTTTTCTGGTATAGTAGAGATTTCAGTGTGCTTTCTGAATCTCAGCTTTAGAATTAAGCAGAGCAGATAGTATCCATATTCTTTATATGAAGAAACTGAGGCTCAGAGGTTCAGAAAAGAGAAATGACTCATTTAAGATAACCTCATTAGCAATGAGGTCAATGGCAGAGTTAGGGCTTCAACCTGAGTTTTTAGATTTTCTAAGCTCTTGATATAGTCCTCTTTTCCCACTATATCTTCTTTACAGAACAAGTATGCTTTATCTGCTATTTTGGTTTTTATATACTTATAGATACTGACTATATTCAATTTTTTTTACTGATTTGAAATTCACATAATATAAAATTAACCATTTGAATGTGTACAATTCTATAGTATTTAGTACATTCACAGTGTTGTGCAATCACCACTGCTATTTATCTCCAAAAGTTTTTCATCATCCTAAACAGAAATTCTTTTTTTTTCTTCTATTTTTTTTTGTTTGTTTTCTTCTTTCAATCTGTGTCCTACTAAGCAGAAATTATTTACTCAATAAGCAATAACTCCCCATTTCCTCCTCCCCCAATCCCCTGGGAATCTGTAATCTACTTTCTGTCTTTATGCATTTGTTCTATTCTAGATATTTCATATAAATGGAATCAAACACTATTTGTCCTTTTGTATTTGGCTTCTTTCATTTAACATAATGTCTTCAAAGTTCATCCATGTTATAGCATGTACCAGTATTTCATTCCTGTTTATGGATGAATAATATTCTATTGTATGTTCATACCACATTTTATTTATTTATTCATTTGTTGATGAACATTTGGGTTATTTCCACCTTTTGGCTACTATAAACATTTGTGTACAAGTATGTTTGAATCCCCACAAAAATTTGTTACTTCAAAATAAAACTAAATAGTACTAATAGTTCTTTTAGACCTGAGTCCTAGGTTCCCAGAGCTTGAGCAAACTCTGAGTTTTAAGCACTACCCCTAGTGACATTGAGGCTCCTGCATCCTGAGGGGGGAGGAGTGAAACCTGGATGGTGGCCCAGACTACTGGGCATTTCTCCTGGAATGTTGGCAGAAGGCTGTAGCAAGAAAGTAGGAAAGGAAAGTAAGGGGCTCATGCAACAAGATGGGGAGGTCCCAGGTATGAGAATGGCAGTAGCTGGGGAAGGGCACCAATGGCAGAGACAGAGCAACTGTGGGAATTTTTATGTCTGGTTTCTTCTAAAATTGTTCAGAAATCTTAGTGATAGTCTGAATACTAAATAGGAATTGCGCGCGTGTGTGTGTGTGTGTGTGTGTGTGTGTGTGTGTTTCTTTTAAACTATGCCTTAAGGCATTTTATTTTCAGCCATCCCACCTTGGGACCTGTAAAATCCTTATGGAAATACAAGAGAATTTTTTTCTGTCAGCTCTTAATGGCATGTATATGTGTGTGTATGTGTATGTGTGTGTGTAATTGTTGATGAGAAGGAATTTTTAAGTTTCTAACACCTAAAGTTTGTAATGATTATTTCTTTGAGAACAGCAGAACGTATTAGTTGGAAACATGTATGTGTTTCAAGCTGACACTTTGTATGTAAGTTTAACACTGATGGATCTGTGCCAGCAATGTTGTAACCCATGAAAAATAGCATTTATAATGGAAATGTTGATGGGCCCTTTTACTATAGTGCTACAAATAGTGTTGCTGTAATGAATGATGTTTCTTCTCCATTCCCAATCTGTTTTCATTTAGTGGTTATCAAACTTTTTAACTGTAAAACTATAGTGTTTTAATCTAATGATTTGTTGGTTTTTTTTAAAAAAGACAATGTTTTAATTACATTTGAGTATAAAAATTAGACATTCATGAGGGGGAAATTACAATAAAATTGCATCCTGCAACTTTATAATTTTTTTTTTTGTGAAACAGAGTCTCACTCTATTGCCCAGGCTAGAGTGCTGTGGCATCAGCCTAGCTCACAGCAACCTCCAACTCTTGGGCTCAAGCAATCCTTCTGCCTCAGCCTCTCGAGTAGCTGGGACTACAGGCATGCGCCACCATGCCCGACTGATTTTTTCTATATATTTTTAGTTGGCCAATTAATTTCTTTCTATTTTTAGTAGAGACGGGGTCTCGCTCTTGCTCAGGCTAGTTTCGAACTCCTGACCT
>CAUYPO010008888.1:0-14880 GCA_963574435.1 Cheirogaleus major
TTCTTTCCTCCATAAACACCATAACTAGTTAGAAAATATTATGCAAAGAAATAATATTCATAAAAACAAAATATGTGAAGCATCTAGTAATAATTTTAATAATAATCTTAAAGTTATATCTATATTTACATGACAATAAAACTTCATTGAGGAACCTAAAACATGACATGAATGAATTAATACAAATGTTTCTTATATGGAAGAACATTATATGTGTCTGATTTCATGTTAAAAATTTTTTTTTTCTTCCATACTGGGTTTCCGTGTATTAAATTTAAGATTTTGGCCATCTTTACTTTCTCTATGCTAACTAATGGAATCAGTGCTTAGCTTTGAGAATGAACATCAGATGGTAAAGAGAAAATGTTACCTTTTCCTTTAGCACTACAGAAAATCACACAAAATTTTATGTTATAAAGTTAGTCCCAATAAAATACTATATTGAAAATATTGACAAAAATATCTATTCTTCTGTCCTCTGTCCTGCTTTGAGATTTACATTTCTTTTTTAATTAAGAAGTCTTTTAAGAAATATGGATTGTAGAGATTGTTGTTATATCCTGTGAAATATAATCCATAATTCCTAAATCTTTAATCCTCAGTTTATAATTTCATCCCCTGGCAATAATATTTAAATTGATTCTGAATGATACAAATAATTTTGAGATAATTAAATCAGAAGAGCTCTAAACTTTTATTCTTTTCCCTTTACGTATAAAGGTATAATAAAATATAATGAAACTCATTCTGTGGGATTTCACATTCAAATAAAGAATTTAAGATTTTTGTGTCTTAAATTAATTCTGGAAACAAAGACATAATAATATAAAAATATTAATTTTTCTAAAAGTAATAGGTTTAGTGCAATACTAATTAAAAACAAAGTGAAATTATTTTTTGAAACCTTAAAAAATGAGGAGTTCTTTTGGAGAAAGTTTAGTTGAGAAGATTTTGAAATGGTAAAACAATGGAAGAAATTTGACCCATTCAATATTTAAAAATATAAAACTACAATTAAGAAAAAATTAACAAAATAATGGAAAAGAATAGCTAGCCTTGGATAGATCATATGTTCAAGAACTAAATATATGCACAAGACATATAACAAATCAATTGAGAAGAAGTGGATTATGTGACAAGGGACACTGGTAATATTAGTTAAATATGTGCAATGAATTTTCAAATTAGATCTACATTTCATAACGTTCCTGAAAATAAATTCCAATTGAATTAAGGATTCCAATAGGTATAAAAGAAAAATCCATAAATAAACTTTGTAAGCATATAAACATTGGGAAAAATACATGAATGAGAGGATAACTTTTTTGATTCCAAAAAGTCACTATTTTCTATAGATCTAAAAATTTCATGTAAATTTTTCTTTTCGTATAATATAATCATGTTAAAATGCTCATGATTAGTAAACACAAAAAACACGTTACAAATAATAATAATCTTAATTTTACAAAAATGCACATATATATGGGATTATAGGTGACTGTCTATCTCCAATATAGTTTTTATATTTAAATATCTATCAATATACCTTGTTTAACTGTAATACCTAAGGTAAAATAAATGAGATAATCATACAAAACATATTGAGAAAAGTAATATTTCTCCTCAAAAGCCTACTCCTGTTAAAATGCTCAAAAGTGCAACACAACACTTACTGCATCACTGTCATCACTCTGTGTTTCTGATTTCGAATCACTCTCAACATCACTTTTTTCCAAGGAAGAAATGCTAATTTTATCCAATTCAGCTTCTATTTCAGCTCTGAGTTTTTCATCATCATCCTCTTCCATCATTCTTCATAATAAAACACAAAACCATTAAAGAAGATGAAGAGGCTAATATATCACTAAAAACTATGGGTTTTTTAATTTACCATGCCAATCCAATATGCTGTATATAAATATGTTTTAATTTGACAAACTTTTATCACATATTATTATATATTGTACCATATATTAAAAGAACATTGTTTTATTTCTTTATTCATTCATTCTTTTAAAAATTTTGACTATAAAGTGAATAACTCTAATATTATTCTTTTATTTACTTAAGGGGTAGTTACTGGTAATATAACAGACTGGTTAATTTTCCAGAATCAAGAAACTGTAGAAAGAGAGGCAGAAGAGTAGGGTTAAGAAAAGAGTCATTTTTTTATATGCCCCTCTCGGCTCACCGACTGACTCTTTAGATCAGTCCCGTCCAATTATACATTTGAGCACATATGCAAGTTTAAATTTTCTCGTACCAACTTTTAAAGAAGAGAAACAGGTGAAATTAATTAATAATGTATTTTATTTAACCCAAATATATCCAAAATATTACTTCAACATATAATCGATATAAAAATTATTAATATCAATGTAAAAAGTTTACATTCTTGTTTTGCATACTAATTCTTCAAAATCTGGAATGTATATTACACCTACAGCACATCTCAATTGAGATTCAATTGCCCTCAATTGAGGGCATTTCAAGCCCTCAATAGCCTGTACCTAGTTCTTACTCAGGTGTCCTCAAAACTACGGCCGGCGGGCCACATGCGGGTGTTTTTGCCCATTTGTTTTTTTACTTCAAAATAAGATATGTGCAGTGTGTATAGGAATTTGCTCATAGTTTTTTTAAACTATAGTCTGGCCCTCCAACGGTCTGAGGGACAGTGAACTGGCCCCCTGTTTAAAAAGTTTGAGGACCCCTGCAGGGATAGTGCAGCCCTAGATGGATCCTACTATCAACGAACTATAGTAAACTACTCCAAGTTGATAACGAGTCACCTGGAGTTGGCTAAAGCTGTCAAAAGTGGAAAAGCTTGAGGAACTACATCCTTCAATCCCTCGTAAAGAAAAGGAAGAAAAATTCACTTTATAAGGTAACCATAAATTACATATATATATATGTATATGTATAAAAAAAAAAGGAAGAAAAGGAAGGAAGAGGGAAGGAAGAAAAGAAAGAAGGAAAGATGGAGGGAGGAAAGAAAGAAGGAAGGAAAAAAACTGTCGCTTGGTGTATATTGGTGACGGGGCAGTAACCATCGAAGGCTCCTTAGATGGTCAGGATGCATCAAGTTTTTAGTGAACTAGCAAAATCTCCAGAATTGAAAGGTTCGCAGACTTGCGCAGCCACGCCCTCGGCCAGGGGTTTCTGCCTTTCCTGGAAGCCTGGGTCTAGCAGAGAGGACCCCAGCTCCGTCTGCGCTGCCGCAGCTCTGCCTTGCCCCCCAGACCCCCATCCCAACACAAATCCCGGCTTGCTCACCCACCAGCAGCGAAGTTCCTGGTCTGGGTTAGAAGACAGCGCCCACAGCCTCTAAACAAAGCATCACCATGGCAACAGCCAATCCCAAGGAAGATAGACCTTTTTCTCCGTACAGGAGCCTCAGAAGGACAAACAGTCTCGCTTCTAAATTGGAAGGAACGCTGAGTTTCAGGAGCCAGAGAACGAACTTAAAATTTGTTCCAGGTAGATTTTAATGCTTCAATAATTTGGAAATATTTTGGAAACTAATGAAGAAGTGACATTTTGTTATGATTACTCAAGTAGAAATAACCTGATTTTTAAAATGTGTCTGAGCTATTTATATTTATACTCACATCTAGTGAATGATGAGTTGCCTATGTATATGTTGTTCATTCCACAAAACCTTAATCCTGAATAGTAACTTTTGAGACTCGGAAGTATGGAGGATAAGCCAATAGTTTGCCTTTCATGACAACAGTTTCTTTAAAAGAAGAAAAAAATATAAACCAATCAATTATTAATCAGTAACCCCCCAAACCCTCTAATTCTTCAGGTGTGCGGGGTGAGACATTTGAAAAATTCTTTTCTGGAATTCTTTTACTGTAAAAATATTGATAGACACCCACCATTTCGATATAAAATCTGAAGTTCTAAGTGTATGTCATGCTACTTAATTCTAATTTAAAAATTCATCAAAGTTTCTTTTGTGGAGCAAAGATATAATGTACAAAATGTGAAATTTTATTTTAATTAATAACATTTTTTACTTTACTTTTTTCAAAGTTTGCAAACAAACATTAAATTCTAAGAGGAAATGGTTAAGCATAATTGTAAAAGATATCTGCCATCCAATAAGCTAAAAGCAAATATTTCCTCGAACCTCTGAAAGAAAATAGACTATTTCCTGGTAACAATAAACTTGAACTGCACCAACATAAAAACTAATAATACAGAGAGAGAAATTAGACTTTTGATATTAATAACACACATGCTTAGTGCCTCCTTCAAGAAAGATGATGATTTTTTAAAATGAACTGTATCAGGTTTCACACCTAATTAAATTTAGGGTATTTTCATTATCAAAGTCTACGCTAAGGGGGCAGAAGCAGGGGGACAAAAAAACCCAAAAAAAGTCTATGCTCAAATGCCACTTTCTTTTTTTAGTTTGGCTTATTGCTGATTTATTTACTATTCAAACTCTTTACTTAAAATGCTTAGACTACCATATTGTGTTGAAGTGAACATGTAAAAATCTTAAGATTAATTTTATTCATGATTATCAAACTATTTAGACTTCTAAAAATGATCAAATCCTTTAGTAATCAATTTTAAAAAGTAATTTGAAATAACTAAGTCTAGTAATCAACTCATTTTTAAAATAATATCTAAATTGCTTTTCTTCTTGAAGCTTACCTTGTAGAACAAACTGACAGCAAAAAAGAAAAAAATATTGAAAGTCCTTCTAAAGATACATTTATCTATGGTGATAGAACTCTTATATTCCCATGTTGATGTTTACTTTGGAAGAAAACTGACAACTCTATAGATTAGTCATACTTTAACTGGAATATTACTAATCAAAAAGGAACAAAATGCAACAATTATCTAAATAAAACAGGTATAGATTATACATACATTTAACTAAAAATTATTCTGTATTAACTGTGTAGAGTTTAGTGGAAATTCTTTTAATTGCAATCTTCCTAGAAATTATAGCCTCAAATTGAGTTTGTTGGTTTGCCATGACCCTTTACGTAAGTGTTTTTTTTTCTTTTGTATGAGTAACTTTATTTATATTTTGAAAATCACTGCCAAGCCTGATTGATTTATAGCCTATTAGTCTAATACTACATATTTCGTGCAGAGAACATGTAATATTTATTGAGAGAATGAAAGAATGAGAGAGAATTGTTCTTTGTTATCTGGCAGGAATAGTATTTCTTTGAAAATGCTAATTGAATGGTGGAACCATTTTAGTTTAATAGCATTTTTTAACAGCTGCCTTATTCTTCATATGGCAATGATATAATCTGAATATTCCAAAACATCATTCTAGCCCTCAAAAGAGCTACATAGCAGAATTTTGTTCGTTCGTTTCATTTTCTTGAGGCAAGGTGATTATGGATTATTGGTACTTGAATATGTGGCTTATAGTGCCACATTATTGGATTCTTAGACTTCTGCTTCTCTCATCCCATTCAGAGTATCTCAAACTTTCAGATTCCCTTTCTAACCCTCTTTGTGCTCCCTCCCTGCAGTTGATGTGACAACCTACTTCACAGGAAAATAAGAGTTCATTGCTTTGCCACAGTCCCCATCCCATTTCCCATCCTCACACACATCTCCATTAGTATTTCTATATTAAGATGTGATAAAACAAAATTCATAGCTAACATCTAGTCAGTTGTTAAGCAAAGTAATTTACAAACATAGTCTCATTTAATTTTCACAATATCCCTTTGAGAGGTGTATTATTATAATCAACATTTACAGATGACACTGGAGCTTAGAAAGGTTATTGAGAGAATGGTTTATATCTCTGGGTTTGAATTTCAGCTCTGCCACTTATTAACTGGGTGACCTCAAGAAAGATATTTTACCTTCCTGAGTCTCTTTCCTCATTGACAATACTGGGCATAATAGCATAATTATGACTAATTTGCAATATTTGGATGATCAGAGAAATCAACACAAATGACACATTGTAGGATATGGGATAATGTTAAGAGCTTACTTATTTAAGCTCTATAGACTTTAAGTTGAAGTTTCATCTTTGACTCTTTCTATTAATACCATCTCAATGCTGGCAAATCTACTTCCTACTGTCTCTCTCGAATCCTGGTACTGTTCTTCATCCCCATGGTTATCTTGCTGTTTAGATCACATTCATCTCTTGTGAACTAGTGCATTAGCTTTGTAAATTATTTCCCTGGCTTAGGTTTCTTTTCTAATTTGGCTTCCACATTGATGCCAGAATTATGGCTCCCCATTACCTTCAGGAAAAAAAATTCTTTAGAAAATCATACATGATCCATCACAGTCTTTACTGAGTCTACTTCTCTAGCCTTCTCTTTCATCTCTTGCCACTCTGACCCATGCCTCCTTACACCTTACTGCAGAGCTTGTAAACATAGTGTCCCATCTGTCTTAAATACTTCCTACCGCCACTCCATTATTGTCTGCCTGGGACCTTCGTAATCATCCTTCAAGGATCATCTCAAAATCACCTTCTCTGTGAAACTTCCCTGTTCCCTTTATTCCCTGTCCTAACCCCAACACATAATTCAGACTTGGCCACAGGTTTTAATATTTGACTTCTTGACGTGCTCTTACTTCTTCATGTCTGTGCTCATATCTCATGGCCCTGAGAAAGAACATAAAAATAACAACAAGCAGTTAGAGCTTACTTAACTAATAAAAATAACACTTATGAATAGGTGAATTATTGTAAGTTGTCCATCCCTATAGAACTTGTGTTATTTAAAAAAAATCTCTGCTGTTGAACCATTAAATAAATAGTCAGGAACTGAACAAAAGAAATACCACACCAGGAGGACATTATTTAAGTTATGATAAAAACAAATTTTTTGTTTATACCAAAAGAAAATATAGATCATTCATACTACAAATATTTAAATAAGAACCTCACTAATTTATTGCGTAGCTTTGTTTTAACACATCTTTATTTTCATTGCATGGTTTCCAGTATGTGTGGGCTGTGGCTAAAAAGACCAGTACATGACCGTCTCCTCTTACCAGTCTGTGTAAACATGGCCATGGGCTTCTTTTGCTCGTTGCTTGGACACCCAGTTTGTTGTATTCTAACCCTTTGACCTTGAACTGCTGTTTTTTAATTACCATAAACATCCTCCTTACCAGGTTGACTGGCTTTGAGAGTACTGCTTCCTCACCCTTTTTGACCTCCATATCATGTAACACTGTTCTAGAAATTTTTTCCTCTATTGGTTTCCATGAGATCATGCTTTGATTATCTTCTCACTTTGTATAGGTTTGTTCTAAAAACTTCAAATTCTTTTTGATGTGTTTTTAAAATTTTTAAATTATTATGGGTACATAATAATTGTTTATCTTTTCAAATTATTAACTATATTATTCTTTAACATCAAATGTCTGCCCATTTCTATATATAGACAATCCCTCTTCCCCTTCATTCACTCCCATGACACTAGTTCTCTATGGATGGCTTCCGAGTCTGCATAGCCTATGCTACCCATGTATCTGCACTCCATTTCCAGTTATGAAACATAACCACATAGACATTTTCTACCACTTCAAGCTCAATTATTGATTTATGAATTTTTCTTCTAAATGATGTATTTCTCAATTTTTAAATTTCTAGTGATTACTATTCTTTTATTTTCCTACCCTACAGGAATCCTTCTGATCACCTTTGATTCTTTATTTTTCATAGTAAAGCACAGTAAAATTATCTGAGTCCTTTTTTGTTTTACTAATTATTATTTGATTGCCCTTTCCTAATTGCTGGGCTTTTTGTTTGGCCCCCCCACTCGTAAATCACTTCTTTCCTTCATCCTGGGTACATGGTTGCTTCCCACTACAGCTGAGTATTGCCATGGGACCAAGTCTGTGCCAATGAAATATGAACAGAAGAGAAGTGTACAGCTTCCATCTCACTTGCTTAAAAGATGCCTGCCTGAGTTTTTCTTCTTTTCCTTTCTTCTAACTATAAAAGATGTAACCTGGAGCATATTTGGAAGCCCCTTATTGAATAGGCCAAAGCTAGCCCCAAGTTTCTAAGATGATTTCCTAGAAAGGAACCAATCACTCACTTTGACTAAGAAGAGAATATTTCTGTATTTGGGTGCTTTGATGAAGCATTTCAGCTTAACCCTACCTAACACTCTAATTACTGCATCAACAGTCAAGTCCATGCCTTCAACATTTCTCACCAGAGTTACTACAGAGTTTTCTTGTTCACTGGGGACCACTCTATTTCTCATTTGCAGACAAACAAGAGACCAGGACTTAGGGCCTAAGCTCTTGGTCAGGCTGTAGAAAAGGACCACAGCTTTTCCACATGCTGCAGTAAATAGGATTGAAACCAAAAATATAGATTTACAGCATCTTTGGGAGAAACTGAAATAAAAATCAGGCAGTCTTTCCAACTGAGTGTTCCATCAAAACATGCCAGGCATTAGAAGAATCAAGGAATAAGATGATAAGACTTTAAGTGGAGCAACCAAATGACAGCAGGAGAGTTCAAAGAAGAGATAGAAGACAAAACCTGGAGACACTCCTTAAGCTGAGAAAAAGAACCTTGGGAATTTTCAGGAGGAATATAGCTTAAGTCAAAGTAGGGAGGGTAGTGCAAATACTCTAAGATAGACATCTCTTATTTCTCCACTTTCTAAAGCATCCTTTAGTTCAACAAACAGATTGGTTTCTTCCTAATTAAGAACAAATAGCTTCAAAATAGTCTTATTAAATATGCTTTCATCATGTCAGCTTTGCACTACATATATTAATACTTTGTAAACCATAATACTTTTAAAAGTATGGTGCTAGGTAGAATTGAAACAATTAAATAAGAAAAGATAAAACTGAGAAACATACTCAAGAAAATTTGAAAACTTCATATTTAATAAGCAAAGCACCAAAAGCCAATGGGGTAAGTGTTGATTTTTCCATAAAAGTTTTAGGAAAATTGGCTATATGGAAAATAATTTTTAATGAAAACAACCTTAAGTTACTTTCTTTCCTTATACTTTATATCAAACTAAATTATAGACTAATTAAATAATTTAATTCATCCATCTATGCATTTATTCATTCAATAAATATTTAGTGAATACTTACTATGTGCTAAACTTGAGGGTTGTAATGGTATACAAGACTACTTTCTCCACTTAAATACCTCTGACTGTATGTGGGGAAGGAGACAGGAAATGAGAAAATGAGAGGCAACAAATTGGGGTAACAGAAAGGTCTCCGATCCAAGACCCCAATGAGAAGCTGATGTTATTCTGAGAAAGAGAATGGGCACGCAGAGGTGGAGGAAAACTTTCCAGCAATGTGAACAGGTGTATTGAAACTAAAAACAAAATATCTTACTTTCTGAAAACTGCAAGAAGTAAACTTACTGAAGTAAGGCTGTTGTTGACGTGTTATACAAATGCCTTCTCAGTCTCAACTGCCTAGCCAACATGTTGCAGATAACATTTTTATTATTTTAAATGCAGATACTGCTTAGCCAAAAAATGCACCTACAGGTACAGTTTCAAGATATCCTGATCATGTCCTCACATTCAGGGAAGGGAGGATATTACACTGACAACTCATTTGAGAAGCAATCTATGCAAATAAAGGACATGAATAGGCAGAATTATTTAAAGTTGTGTTGAATGTTTAAAGTTATGGTTATCTTTTCAGAATCATCAATATCCAGGGAGAAAAAGAATGTTAAGGAAAAACAAAACATTAATTTTTGAATACTTTCTTAATCTCATTAATGGAGCTTTCTTGGTAAGAATCTTCATAATTACTTAGTGAAGAAAATGTAATGCATTTTTATAGGTATTTTCTAAAAAATAAGCATTGACCGTCTTTTTTTAGGTTCTTGGACTTTTATTCATTGGATTTGGTGTGTGGCTTTCATTAGATAGAAATAATTTTTTAACAGCTTTGGGTATGTATCTATTTTTCTTTTCCTCTCAGTGAAATAAACAAGGCATTCCATTTTAAACAATTGCATACATGATTTATTCAGCAGGTGGCAGTATTTATCTGAATTTAAAGTTTATTAAGTCTCATCTAGCATTCTCTCTAAAGGTCTCTTTCATTTGGAGAGATTTATTAAAGGGAGAAAATTACAGCTATATAGGAAGAATAAGTTCTAGTGTTCTATACCATTGTAGGATGACTGTAGTCAATGATGATATATTATTAATATATAGTTTCAAATAACTAGAAGGAAGATTTTGAATGTTCCCAACACAAAGAAATGATAGATGTTTGAGATGATGACTATATTAATTACCCTGATCTGATCACTATACATTATATTTATTGGAACATCACTGTGTACCCCATGAATATGTACAATTTTTATCTGTCAATTTAAAAAATAAAATAAATGCAAATGTAACCATGTAACTCCTCTATTAAAAGCTTTTCTCTGGCTACCCATTGCCATTATTTACCTATAAGGCAAATATTTATTAAGCATTGTCTATATGTCAGGCACTGTCCCATTAGGTGAGGATACAGTGGTGAACAATAAAAATAGACAAAGTCCCTGTCCTCATGGAACTGAATTCCAGTGAGGAAGACTGAAGAACAAAGTGCCCATAATTTCCATTCTCCTGCAAACTTTTCCATTCTCATTTGTCTCACATTATAAGTTCCAACCAAGCAGAGTTTCCTACACACACTGCCGTTTTATGTCTCAGAAATGCTTTCACAATTCCAACCTGGTTATTTCCAATTATTGATTAAAGCCTAAGAAGATCATGCATTCCCTTTTCCAAGAATATTGTCCAAACCCTCTGACCCCCTGCCCCTGCTGGATTAGGTCCCCCTGTACCCAGTAGTGTGCTGGTTAATGTTTAATAACCAGTTCTGAGATGAAGAGTCTGGATTTATGACATTTGCCCGTTTCCATGGTTTAAATACTTCCACAATGGCCAATTTTAAGGTGCCAATGTGAATTCAATTGGCTTGAAAATGTCCTGAAAATTTGACAGTTGGTTTTTATGATCCAGTACAAACTACTGCCTCCACTGTTGTCCTATAAAACCTCTGGCATGTTTAACTCATTCATCCTTTTTTTTTCAAACAAGTGTCTGTTGAGCATTTACTGTTCTATAGTCTGTGCCACAGCACTAAGCATTCAACAGTTAGCCTGTTGAGTATATAAATATATATAATCTCTAGCACTGAGACCTCACAGTCTAGATGGGGGAAGAATAAAATATAGTTGGAAAAGGCTACATTAACAAGAAATTCAAAGTATATGCAAGGGACACCTAACTCACACGTGTTAGGTACAAAACATTTTTTGATGAATGGATAAACACATGAATATTTGAATGCACATTAGACATAGGAGAGGAAAAATTTTCTTCTATTACAGAAGACAATTAAGATAAGGTTAAAGAAATCTTCTAAGATTAAAAAACTTCTCTATCATGTCAGAAAAGATAGAAAAGTTGTTGCTAAGAGTAAGAGGTTCTAGAATCAGGTTAAAAAAGAGAGGATCCTAGTGGTTTGGCAACAGCTAGTTAGGGAAAACTTGGGTTGCTGCAATTATTAAATAAAAAATAAATAAAATACCACTTCGTAATATGTCATTTTGTGGTTTCCACAGATGAAAATAATCACAATATAGTATATATTTCTCACATTTTGATTGGAACAGGATCCGCAATTGTTCTTCTTTGTCTATTGGGTTATTTGGGAATTCACAACAAAATCAGATGGCTCCTAATTCTGGTACGTATTTCATTTGAATAGCCTGAATTTGTATCTTAGATTTTATGTGTCCTAATTACACAAATGAACAATATTTATGTTACCATGATACTGCAGCAGAATATGTCCTTGGGGATATCCCAAATGAAACATCCCCTACCAAGAAACTTTTCCAGGTAGGATTCTTCTGGTGAGTTTTTCATAGATCAAATCTAGACCTCAGCCCTGACACATTTAGATGTTTAATTTTCAACGCAGAGTCAATAGGAATCCATCTCTTAGGTGAACTACAATTAACCAAACTTAAGACTCTGAAGACTGAAATCAGAATACAGTGTGTTGAAGTCAATGAGCTTACCAAGGAATGGGAAACAGGTTCTATAGTCAGCACATATGTTACAGCCTTACTAGATTCATTGCCTACTGCTCGAGAGGAAGCCAATATACTGAGACAGCAGGAGTTACAGCAGAGAAAGAGTTTAATATTTCAGGTGCCATTCAAGGAGATGAGAGGAAGTTCTCAAAGGGAAGTTCCATCTCCCCAAGAATTTGAGAGAAAGTGTTTTAAACATGGTTTGGCAGGCAAAGGGCTAGGCAACTGGGTCTGCTGATTGGCTGGGTATGGGGTAGAGCCATAGAAATGTAAACAGTTCCTGCATGGGGACTGCAAGACCAGTTGAGTCAGTTCCTTGGTGTGGACCACTGCTCTGAGTGGGTCAGCCATTCCACTGGAATGCAGCATTCCATCTGGGAAATATCTCAAAAAATTGCCTTAGTTCACAAGGGTGATATTGTCTATGGGAGCAATGAAGAAAGCTAGAAATCTTTATTACCATCAGCTGTATGACTCCTGAGTAGTAAGCAATTACTACTAACAGGAAACCAAGCTAGGGAATAATGGCTGGTGAGATATATATATAGTCCCCCAACCACAGTTCCCACCTTGTGGCCCTTTATTCATTTTATTACTTTTATAATTGTATTAATTTATAATTTTATTATAAATTAAAATTTAATTTTATTTATTTATAATTTAATAAATTTTATTAATTTCATAAAGGATAGAAGGGCAGTTTCAAGCCCAGTTTCCTGGGCTTCATCCCATCTCATTCCTGAGGTGTGGGCTAATGAGATGCAAAAGGGCAGAGGACTGATCTGGCTTCTTCCTGCTGACAAGAGGCATAGTTGGGGTTAAGAGGAATGGGATAAGAGGAAGGAAACCATTTTGCAGTTGCCTTTAAGTATTCATGGGTGTATGGTTGCAGACCTAAGGTTTGCATGACAAGAACATTAGTTCTTTCAATTAGAGTCTTAGCCCAGTACCTAAGTGAACAATGGACTATAAGATAGATAAGGAGCCTCAGGATAAAAAGTGACAGTCGAAGCTTCAAGAGTGCCTGCAAAACTGATCTGAAAGTCCTCGTCCTCAGGGAATCCAAGTGAATAACCCTGAAAACCGGTCAGGCATGGGGTCACTAGTAGACCTACTGTAGCCACATAGCTTGTTAGGAAACTTTTCCAATTCAGGTTTCCATTTTTCCTGAGGTACTTACATAGATACAGCAGGTAGTGTTTACAACGGCATAGACTCCTCCTTGTTTAGCCAATAGGAAATCTAGACTACCCGGTTATCTAGGACTACTTGGGCTAGAAAGTTGAACATCCATTTCATATTTGACAATTCTTCCTATACAGTTTTAACATACTGAATAAGTCTAATATGTCTCTGTTAGACTTTCAGTGGCCCTAATATTTAAAAAGCTTTTTTTTTTCAAAAAGCCTTTTGAAGTCAAAAACTCTGGATTTAGAATTTTGATTTTGTAAAATTTGTCAAATATCAAAGGCTTAAAACATTTGCTGTAATAAAACACTTCTTACAAAATAGTGTTACAAGTTACTATAAATTTATAGTCATTCATTTAACCAAATTGAAAATTCAAAGATTTTTTATATATATATATATTTTTTATTTCAGCATATTATGGGGGTACAAATATTACGGTTATATATATTGCCCATGCCCCCCTCACCCTTCAAGGCAGAGCCTCAAGCATGACCATCTCCCATACATTGCACATCTCACTCATTATGTTTGTATATACCCATCCCCTCCTCCCACCTCCCACCCGCCCAACACCCCACAAATGTTATTCCTATATGTCCACTTAGGTGTTGATCCGTTAATACTAATTAGCTGGTGAGTACATGTGGTGCTTGTTTTTCCATTCTTGAGATACTTCACTTAGTAGAATGGGTTCCAGCTGTATCCAGGAGTATACAAGAGGTGCTATATCACCATTGTTTCTTAAAGCCGAATAGTACTCCAGGGTATACATATACCACATTTTGTTGATCCACTCATGTATTGATAGGCACCTAGGGTGTTTCCACAACTTTGCAATTGTGAACTGTGCTGCTATAAACATTTGAGTGCAGGTGTCTTTTTCATAGAGTGATTTTTGTTCTTTTGGGTATATGCCCAGTAATGGGATTGCTGGATCAAATGGTAGATATACTTGTATCGCTTTAAGGTATCTCCATATTGCTTTCCACAGAGGCTGAACTAGTTTGCAGTCCCACCAGCAGTGTAGGAGTGTTCCTATCTCTCCACATCCACACCAACATTTACTGTTTGGGGACTTTTTGATAAAGGCTATTCTTACTGGAGATAAGTGATATCTCATTGCAGTTTTGATTGGCATTTCCCTGATGATTAGAGATGTTGAGCATTTTTTCATATGTTTGTTGGCCATTATTCTGTCTTCTTTTGAAAAATTTCTGTTCATGTCCTTTGCCCAATTTTGATAGGGTTGTTTGATTTTTCTTTGCTGATTTTCCCAAGTTCTAAGTAGATTCTAGTTATCAGCCCTTTGTCGGATGTGTAGCTTGCGAAAATTTTCTCCCATTCTGTGGGTTGTCTGTTTGCTCTCTTGACTGTTTCTTTGGCTGTGCAGAGCTTTTTAATTTGCTCAAGTCCCATTTATTTATTTTTGTTGCTCTTGTGATTGCCTTTGGGGTCTTCTTCATAAATTATTTGCCTAGGCCAATGTCTAGAAGAGTATTTCCAACGTTTTCCTCTAGAATTCTAATAGTTTCACACCTAAAGTTCAAGTCTGTTACCCAGCGTGAGTTGATTTTTGTGAGAGGTGAAAGGTGTGGGTCCTGTTTCAGTCT